>JAKSZT010038870.1:0-19654 GCA_026826555.1 Tolypeutes matacus | reverse complement strand
ACAAATGCTATATTTATAGCCCTATGATTTTCAGGTGCCTCGGGGTTTATAGGGGTTTAATTTCTATAGGCCTTCATTAGACACTCAAGAAAGGCAGAGGGTGACTCATTAGGGCATTGGGTAGTTTCACTCACTTTAGAAAGATTCGTTGGCTTTCTGGCAGCAGATTTAAGGCCACGTAGGAGAGTCTGATGAACCCATTTAAGATCCTCCTTACCTGATCCTGGTTGTAATTCCAGTCTGGTCTGGTAGAGGGGAACACAGTTTCTATTTGGGTAGGTTCAGTAGTGGGTTCACTGTCTCGAACCATGATGGTGTTTACAGCCTCCCTCTGAATACTATCTCTCTCCGAAATGAATATGACCTGTATTAGTTGCTGACAGTCATCCCAGATGGGATTATGGATGAAAAAGATAGCTTCTAGGAGAGAAATTAAGCCATGGGGGGAGCTGGTTAGAGAGGTATCAGTGGGTGTGGGGTGTGGAGTGTATAGGCTGTCTGTAGATGATTGGTTCAGAGAGAGAGGAGGAGTAGATGGGGAGGGAGCCATTTGAGGGGGATGAGAGGTAGATTGGGGGGTGGGGAGGTAAGGGGCTAGTTCATCAGAAGCATTTGTAGGACCGAAGGACTGGGGTTATTAACAAGGGCTTTCAACGGAAATTGGGGCTTTGGCTGGGCCTGGTGTTTTTGTCCTGCAAGACAAATTTTTAGTTTGTTGAGAGTATCTGTAATAAGATCTATCCACACATCAATGTAAGGAATCTGGTATGGGTGACCAGGTTTGCCATTGATGACCCGCCAGATGTTGTAGTCTCTTGGGATGTCCATTGTTCTTTAAGATGGACAGACCATACCCAAGGTGGGCCACTCCAATTTGCAGAGGGTTCAGAGGGTCCCAGGGTTGAACTTGGCTCCATATTGAGCTACTGCCTTCTTCAATTCCTGAAACTTCTTTAGAAAACAGGCAAGGGGTGTGGTAGGACAAGAGGAGGATTGACTCATAGTAACAATAAAAAGGAGCACAGAACAGAAACTGAGCACAAATATTACGGACAGACATCCAGTTACACATACAGACATATGAATGTTGAGCCTATTCTGAGGCCCCGGGTGATGTCTAAACCGGTGGCCAGGTCACGGGAGTAGAGGCACATCTGGCAGCCCAATGGCCTCCTCTGGATCCAAAGTTACCAAAACAGAAGAGAACTGGCAGTTCCTTTGATTGAATTAATAATCTCCCATGGAGTTTCTGACCAGACTGAGGACCTACCAGGGCTGAGGAATATTCCTCAGAGACCTTCCCCTGAAGGCCTCAGTGTGGCCGGCTACAGTTTATCTCACTGGGGCCTCCATAATGAAGTGGAGCACTTCATATAAGTAACAACTTCCAGGAGAAAAATTTAATAGAACCTTCATTAATGGCCGAGGTGCACACTTTAGTAAGAGTCACACCTAAATTCTGGAGGCTGCAGTCATTATAGACTTTCTTCCCACGTTCTCCAAACATTTCTGCAAGTGGCAAGAGACAGGACAGGTAGGTTTAAAGATATATGTTTCTATATAGTGTTCTAAGCAAAGCAAGCAAGCAGAGTTACAGAAGCAGATAATTGCCATTAACATCTCAGCAGGAGGGGAAGTGATTGACCTTTTCCCAGCACGAGTGGTGCCATTCCCCCATTAGGCCCACCATTCCCCCATTATGGCCAGATGGGTGTCTGGGTTTTTAATGACCACACATATTTTATAAGCTTAAGGTTCCTGTTGGGAAGAATTGGTGTGGTCTTGTTTCCTTTCCAACTGCTCCTGAGAACGATCCAAAGAAGAATGCAATATACCGTGCTTTCTCCCCCAAATCTTGACTCCAAACTCAGGTGTGTAACTCAGAGAGGTGTTCCATTATTCCCATCCCCAGAGCCAGATTGTACAGATTTGGCCTGGGGGGTGGAGGGGCAGGAAGCAATCTGTAAAACTGAAAGCCCCCATTTTCTTCTCCAAAGAACTGATTACATTTACAACAGAATGGAGAAATTCAACCCTTAGGGAGCTCTCAAATGCAGTGAAATCATAGAGACCTGAGACTTAATTCATTTCATTCCTTCAGGAGGAATTGAAATAAATACTTTTACAGATGAGTAAAAACTAATAAAGTTTGTTGGCAGCAATTCACTTTAAAAGAAATGTAAAAGAATATTCAGGCAGAAAGAAAATAATCTCAGAAGGTTCAAGATTCAGGATGGACTGAAGAACAATATCTGTTAATTAAATTAATATATATGAATGTCAATTAAATGGATAAATGAATAATGATATCCGTGGCCTAGGACATCAATAAAGTGTTCAAATGCACCATAAAATAATATACAGCATAAGATGGGTAAATGGATATGTAGCAGTTTGATATCATTATGAATTCCAAAAATAGATATTAGATTATGCTTGTAAACTGGCCTGTTAATCTGGGCATGATTAAGTTATGATAAGGGAGTTGACTGAGCCAGAGTCGGTAGGGCTTTCAGCTATGTCCGTTGGTAGGTGGGTTCTCAGACATTAAAAGACATGGCAAAGGATAGAGTTGGAGTAGTTTTTGAGTTTGGATTTCTTATGAGCAACAACAGAAGTCCATGGGGTAAAGAGACCAGTGTTTTACCTGACAGTTCACAGCTGGCCTTGTGGAGAGAGGCAAAGCTTAGAGAGCCTCATAGTCTACAGCTGACCTTGTGGAGTAAACAGAGGAGATGAGCTCAGAGAGAAACTCAGCGATGAGAAGAGAGGAACTGTACACGCCTGTACCCTGACAAATGTTGGCAGCTGTCTTATTCCAAGACAGTTCCTTCCTGTGGTGAAGGAAGAAACTTATGCTTTCTAGCCTGGTAACTATAAGCTTCTACCCCAAATAAATACCCTTTATAAAGACCAACAGATTTATGGTATTTTGCAGCAGCACCCCTTTGGCTTACTAATACAGGATATAAAATGTTTAAAAATACATTATTTGGCAAGTCATTAACAAATAATAAGTGCAGATTTGGCAAGGGAAGCAAAAGTGTTATAATACCCTCGGCAATCTTTAAGCAATATTAAATAGTGCATCTGATCCATATTAATAGAAAAAAATTTTGATCAAATATAGTCAGTCAAAACAAAGTGTTCAGGATTTCCATGTTTGCCATTTAGGCAATTGTTCTGGGGCCACCTTATTCGTGCATATTTGGAAGCTGCACCTTTCTTATTCTTCAGAAGAAAGAAGGTTCCATCGTTGATTTATGGGATGCTGTTTTGTCCCCATCATAAATCAAGTGCTGTACCACTGCACCATTTCCAAGTTATGAAGTCACCACACTGGATGTGATGCTCATTTGAGGCAAGGGGAGCCATAATTGATAGAATTATAAAAAAGGTGATGTTGTTGAACTTCAAATATTGGATGCTTAGATGATTGATATTGGATCTTTCCTGTTTTCTAATGAATGCATTCAATGATATAAATTTCCCTCTAAGCACTGCTTTAACTGCACACCACAAACTATGAAGAAGCATAGGACATTAGAGAGGCAGAAAGAACCACATAAGAAAAGGCTTGTGAGTGAAGCTATATCCACTTCCACAACACTACAGTCTTAAGATGAAGGCAGAGAATGTAAGAAAGTTGGGAAAATAGGTTCTCTGATGGCAAGCATTGTTTCCTCAAAATAACACTTCTATGAATGTAATTTCACTTTGTAGAAATTTGCATCATGCTTACCTAAGCATGAGGGAATCTATATAAGGAAAAAAGAATGAAGAAAATGAGTTTTGCCTGTTTGCATCACATGGTAGTCCTCCCCTTTAAGTGTATGAGTGTGAAGTGTTCTTGGAAATTAAACCTCATGAGATACCTGAGAAATAATCTTTCAGAGAAAACATTTGGGTTTTCATGAATTTGGAAAACCTAGGGACGCATCAAGGAACATGCAAGAGTAAAACACTGTGTATGTAAGGAATATTGGAAATCCTTCAGTTAGTCATTTATTCTCGTTGAGCATGAAATATTCATACATTAGTTAGTATTGTAATGAACATGGGAATGCTTCCATCTGAAACAGAATCTCATGGAATATGAGAAAATTCAAACTAGAGAGAAAGCATATGAGTTTCCTGAATGCACTCCGCTCTTACAGTCATTAATTATTCCTCATTTTAAAAGCCATACAGGGGAACAATCATAGAAATGTCATATATGTGGGAAAGTTTTCAGCCTGAGAGAAACCCAATTTATTCATAAGAAAATTCTTACTGAAGAAATATCTTATATATGTGGGAAAGCTTTAATTCAAATGTAAAATTTCATATACAAGAGATTTCCTACTGCACAGAAACTCTATGCATGTAATGCATGTTGAAAAGCCTTTAGGTACAAATCATATCTCACAGAACATGTAAAAACTCATAGTGGACAGAAACAAAATGAATGTAAAGAATGCAGAGAAGCCTTCAGCCAAGAGAAATATTTCCTTAAATATCAAAGCATTCATTCTGGACAAAACCCAATATATAAAATAAATGTGGAAAATCCTTCAACCAGGAGGATAAAGTCATTAACCATCTGAGAATACATACAGGAGAGAAAGCCTAGAAATGTGATGGACGTGGGAAAGCTTTCATTCAGAAATCTAGCCTCGTTACACACCAGAGAAGACAAAATGGAGAGAAACCCTGTATATGTAAGGAATGTAGGCAAGTCTTCAGTAGCAAGTCAAATCTCACTGACCATGAGGAAATTAATAGTGGAGGGATGTGGAATAGCCTTCAGCCAGAAGCAGTATCTCATTAAACATTACAACATTCATTGGGAGAGAAACCGGTGAATGTAATGAATATGAATCTCCAAAGAATCTCCACCTCCAGTCTGTGCAACTTGTTGCCAATTTTTTAAGGAACTGGCTGTGACTGTGCAATTCAGGATGTCTTTCTCCTGTAGGAAAAGTGCTCTTGCAGTTTGTTCTGAGATCTGTTCCTCCCACACTTTCTTCCACACCCGTGTGTGATCAATTTCTTAACACTGATTCATGCATCAGAACTCGAGATTTCTCTTAAATTGTGTAAATATTGGCCTTCCACGTATTTCAAATTATCCTGGTTGTTTTCACTGGTTCTTCAATCCATTACAATCTCGGTAAGCATTTAAAAAATTATCACTTTACTTATAATGCTGCCCATTATTGTAGCATTTTCTTTCTTTTTTCTACTGTAAGTAAAAATCAAATATTTCACAATACATAATAATATTTGTAAAGATATATATATAAATATATATGCACATATGTGCATTTACTTACATAAATGATATATATATATATTTAATTTGCTTAGATTACTTAAATATTACACAGAAATTACAGGATTTCCCTTGTTACCAACCTTCATCAACTCCCACTTCATCCTGCCCAAACATCCTTCATCGGTGTGGCACATCACCCACAAAGGATATACACATCCTGGGGCCTTGTCACCAAGCATCAATCACAGTTCACATCGTAGACCACACTCTCTCCCACACAGTTCTGCATGGTATATGCTGATGTAAAATGGCCTACATCTGTCGACAGAACACCACTCAGGACAAACCCCTAGTCCTGAAAAAGACCGTGTATTTCAATTGCCGTTTCCCTCCCTGCCCCAAAAGCATCCAGCAGTCACCGGCTTCACCTCACTCTTATACTTTCTTCCATTCCTTGAATCACGGTATGTCTACAAAAGAATTCCATTAAGTCCACTCTAGTCCATAGGGCTTCCCCCAATCATGAAGGGCCTGGGATGGTGATTTCCACTACACCTCCCAGTGAGAGAGGGCTTATATCTCATGGATGGAGTGGATGGGATTATTCTGCCTGCAGTTGCAGGCCCTCTCCCATCCCTTGGATGTCCATTGCCCATCATTGTCTCCTCACCAGATGACTTGGATGTGTACTTTGAGCTGTTGGGTAGGAGTTGCAGCTCCACTGAGATTCCAGGCACAGCTGACACATAGTTAGGCCAAAGGATCCAGTCTCTGGAAGTACACTTGTAAAGTACAGCATCATATAGAGGTTAGAATAGAAGGGACTGATGGATCATGTGCAGGGAGGACTTATTTGAGTCCAACTCTATCACTCTCAGGAGCACAGATTCCAAAGTAGAGCCCTCTAATAAGACATCAAGCTCTGGGGCCATCCCCATTTAGGTATGACCTGTGTGTCTCTAGAACCCTCAGTAGCCCCTCTGTGTGGGGTGATATCCACTTTGGTGTTCTATGAGATTCTACTGAGGTGTGCATAAGCGTTACCTCTGGGATAACCAAAATAGAACCCACTGATAAGGCATCAGTCTCTGGGGCTATCCCCCCTTATATAGGACCAGGGTGTCTCCGGAGCTCTCAGGAACCCCAATGAATGGGGTGATAGGTACTTAGATGTAATATGAGCTCCTACTGAGGTGTGCATAAGAGTTACCTCTGGGATGACCTCCCAACTCTCTTTGAAGTCTCTTAGCCACATGAGCCCAATTCTCTTTACCTTTTGCACATTTATTTAAGGCCTTTTTCCAATCATGTTTCCAGTTCGTACTTGGTATTTATCCCTCGATTGCAGGAAAGCTCATCCCCGGGAGTCATGTCCCATGTTAGAGGGGAGGTAATGCATTCATATGCTGAGTTTGGCTTAGAGAGAGGCCGTATTTGAGCAACAAAGAACCTCTCAGGTCGCAACCCTTAGGCACCCCATAACAGTAGGTTAAGTTTGATTTACAGGAGCAAAGACTCATGAGATTAGTCATCAATAACAAGAATCCATCAGTGGGCCATCCTCTTTTGCCAGACACTGCTCCTGCATTCAGAGGACTGTTGCTGCTCCCTTGGAGAATGTGGCAGATCTCTCCAGGTTGGGAATTCAGATTCCCTCATTTATTGAGTGATTGTCTACACACCATGAACATGCTCCATCCCTTGATCATTTGAACAATTTTATGTATCTTTCATGTATATTCAGATGAACTTACTCCCATAAATTCCCCATCCCATACAATCCCTACCAATGATCCTCTGCAGCTCCCATTGTAACCCTTCTGTGATCTAATACTTCTTTGGATATGAAGCCCATATAATAACCAAATACAATAAATAGGAAAAAGTAATAATAATTATAAGCTTAAATGCAAGGGATAAGTACAAGGAAACTTAGAAGAAAAAAACACTAAACTTATAACAAAATATATTTAGCAGATTGGGCCATTCAAAAAAATGAAAAAAAATTCCTTTTTTAAAAAAATTGTTCTTTTTTCCTTTTATCATGGTATTATCAGATGTTCAGTGTAATTGCTCTAAATGTGGTAAACCAGGAGATATGAAAAAGGATTGCCAAGCCAAAACTAGTGTAAGTGCTCTATTTAGTGGCAATAATAATTCAATACCAAGTTGCATGTGTCTGAAATGCCAAAAAGGGTTACACTTTGCCAAGGAACGCCATTCTAAATAGCATAAAAATGGTAGTCTCTTTAATCAGTCGGGCAACTTTGAAGCGGGCCTTGCTCAAGGCCCTCAGACAAACAATATGAGCACATTTCCCAGCCTTGCTCAAATTTACCTAGTCAGCAAAAGAGCAGTTCACTCCAGCCTGTAACAGAAATTAAGGCAGTTACCAAAAGCTGTACAGCTTTCCATCCTTCCTCACCTGAAATTAAGTTTATTAGTCATTCACTGAGTATACCCAAAATTAAGAACAGGAATTAAAAGGCTTACCACTGTAATCTGAACTTTTAGCATAAGTGTACTCCTAAAGAGTAGTAATCCAAAATATACATGTAAAATATCTGTATAAAATGCTTAATTAGAGCTTAACTGTATTTAGGCTGTTTAAATTGTCCTGGATCATTGCTGATTATGAACAAAAGTGATTCAAAGAAAAAGCTTATATATTACAAGTAACACAGATTGCAGAAAACTTCTTAAAAACAGTAAAATCAAAGATGTGAAATGATGGAGGGCTTGAAGACAGCCTTACCAAAGGAGTGAAACTTATGGATCAAATTAGTAAGGTTTATGTTTCTGTTAGTGTGTCATAATTCTTTTGTCTTTGTCTGTTCAGTGTCAGTGTATATTTTGATACCTCTGGATGATAATATTAAATTGAAAAATGAAGATTACTATGAGAGCTCTATTCAAATGGCCAAAAATTAAATAAGTGCTTATATTAATATATAAATATGGAAATTAGTTTAAAATAATAAAAAGTTTTTTACTCAAATTAAATCATTATTCTAACAACTTTGTTTAATATTAATAGTAATTACATATTATCAGAAGTTTGCTTGGAAATAGTTTCCAAAATCATTGTGGTAACTTAAATATGGAATGTATATAGAATGTGATTTTATTATTAAAGAAAAGAAAGTCATTTTATCCTAAGATAAAATAACTAGTTATTAAAACAAAGTAAAATGTGGGACTAAACATGAATAAATATAAAAGTGCAAAAGGCTTGTGCAAAAGGAATTTCTATGGTCAAAGCTAAGTAAAATTTAAGCAGTCTATCTATAAAAATTTAAAAGATTTAATGTCAAACACAGTAATAATAGAAAGTTAAAGTGTTATTTTTTCTCAAAATTTATCAAGTCAGTAGTCTGTTTTAGTAAAAGTTTACAAAGGTTTCTCCTCAAAAAATCAGTTTGCAATAAAGAAGTCTGTTTATCAAAATGGCTTGTTCTACTTTAAACTTATCCTTTCCATGAAGAAACAGGTATTATCACTTTTAAAAATAACACAGTGTTTGAACTTGCTTTCTCAAAGTGAAATCCTGAAAGATAGCTTTAATTTCAAACTGTCACAAATAATTTGGTCTTTTACCTAAAAAAAGTAAAATAATGAAAATAGTTAAATTCATGTGATGTCAGTTGAATGAAGTATTTAAAAATGTTGAAATAATAAAGATTAGACCGAAATAAATGAAATTGAGAACAGAATAACAATAGAGAAAATGAACAAAACCAAAAGCTCATTCTTTGGGAAGATCAATAAAATTGACAAACCCCTTGCTAAGACTAACAAAGAAAAAAAGAGCGAAGATGCAAATAAACACAATCAGAAATGAAAGGGTGGAAATAACAAATGATCTCACAGAAATAAAAAGAATCAGAAGAGGATATTATGAAAAATTATATGCCAACAAACTAGACAACCTAGATGAAATGGACAAACTTCTAGAAACACATAACCAACCTGCACTGAAGCTACAAGAAATACAAGAACTTAACAACCAATCACAATTAAGGAGAATGAAGGAAAATCCAGGACCAGATGGCTTCACAGGTGAATTCTATCAAGCAATTCAAAAAGAATTAACCCCAATGCTGTTTATATTCTTCCAAAAAATTGAAGAGGAGGGAAAATTACTCAGCACCTTTTATGAAGCCAACACCACCCTAATACCAAAGCCAGAGAAAGATTCCACAAGAAAAGCATGTTACAGACCAATCTCTCTAAAGACCATAGATGCAAAAATTCTCAACAAAATACTTGCAAATCGAATCCAACAGCATATCATAAGACTTATACATCACGACCAAGTGGGATTTATTCCTCCTATGCAAGGCTGATTCCACATAAGAAAATCAATCAATGTAATACACCAAATTAACAAATTGAAAGAAAAAAAAACCACATGATCATCTCAATAGATGCAAAAAAGTCTTTCGACAAAATCCAACAACACTTTTGGATAAAAATATTTCAAAAGATAGGAATAAAAGGGAAATTCCTCAATATGATAAAAGGCATATATAAAAAATCCACAGCCAACATCATACTCAATGGAGAAAGGTTGAAAGCATTCCCTCTAAGATCAGGAGCATGACAAGGATGCCCACTGCCACCACTGTTATTCAATAGTGTACTAGAAGTTCTAGCTAGTGCAATTGGACAAGACAAAAAAATTAAAGGCATCCAAATAAGAAAGGAGGAAGTAAAATTCTCACTGTTTGCAGATGACATGATCCTGTAATTGGAAAATCCTGAAGTATCCATGACAAAGCTACTTAAACTAATAGATGAGTTCAGCAAAGTGGCAAGATACAAGATCAACATGCAAAAATCACTAATGTTTTTGTACACTACTACTGAACAACCTGACAAGGAAATCAGGAGGAAAATTCCATTTTCAATAGCAACAAAAGACTTAAATACCTAGGAGTTAATTCAACCAAAGAAGTACAGGACCTATATGCAGAAAACTACAAAACAATGCTGAAAGAAATGATAAAAGACCTAAATAAATGGAAAGACATTCCCTGTTCATGGATTGGAAGAATAAATATCGTGAAGATGTCAGTCTTGCCTAAACTGATTTACAGATTCCATGAAATACCAATCAAATTCTCAACAGCTTACTTTACAGAATTAGAGAAGGCAATTATCAAATTCCTCTGGAACGGTTAGTGCACCTGAATTGCCAAAAGCATTCTAAAAAAGAAGAGCAATTTCGGAGGAATTTCACTGCCTGACCATGAAACATATTACAAAGCTACAGTGGTCAAAACAGCATGGTACTGGCATAAAGATAGACATTTCGATCAGTGGAATAGAATTGAGAACCCAGAAATATACCCTCACCTATATAGTCAACTGGTTTTTCACAAACCTACCAAGCCCACATTAATGGGAAAAAAACTGTCTCTTCAACAAATGGTGTTGGGAGAACTGGATATCTATAACCAAAAAATGAAAGAGCACCCCTATTTCACCCCCTATACAAGAATCAACTCAAAATGGATCAAAGATCTAAATATAGAAGCCAGGACCATAAAATTATTAGGAGAAAATGTAAGGAAACATCTTCAAGACCTTGTAGTAGGTGGTGGTTCCTTGAACCTTACACCCAAAGCACGTGCAACAAAATAAAAAATAGATAATGGGGACCTCCTCAAAACTAAACACTTTTGCACCTCACAGGACTTTGTCAGAAAGGTGAAAAGCAGTCAACTCAATGGGAAATAATATTTGGAAATCACATATCTGATATGGGTTTAATATCCAGGATATATAAGGAGATGTTACAACTCAACAACAAAAAGACAAATGCCCCAATTAAAAAATGGACAAAAGACTTGAATAAACATTTCTCCAAAGAAGAAATACAAATGGCAAAAAAGCACATGAGGAAATGCTCAACATCACTCATGATTAGGAAAATGCACATCAAAACTACAATGAGATATCATTTTACATCCACCAGAATGGCCACTATTAAAAGTACAGATAACTACAAGTGTTGGAGAGGATGTGGAGAGTTAGGAACACTTCTTCACAGTTGGTGGGAGCGCAGAATGATATACCCACTCTGGAGGACTGTTTGGAAGTTCCCAATGAAGTTGAATATAGACTTGCCTGTGACCCTGCCATACCACTCCTGGGTATATACCCAGAGGAACTGAGATCAGTGACACGAACAGACATCTGCACAATGATGTTCATATCAAAATTATTCACCATTGCCACAATTTGGAAACAACCCAGGTGTCCATCAACAGATGAATGGATAAACAAACGGTGGTCTATTCACATGATGGAATATTATGTAGCTGTAAGAAGAAATGAAGGTGTAAAGCATATGGAACATGGAAAAACCTGGAGGACATAATGTTGGGTGAAGCAAGCCAGACACGAAAGGACAAATACTGTATGAATGCATTACTATGAACCAAATATATTGTGTAACATCTTGTTTGTTCCAAAATATATATATATATATGTATCCATTACATTTATTTGAGAAATGTATATATTTATTCATCTGTGTTTACTTTTTAGTTCTTAATGGTTTATATTTTCAATTATTAAATGTACAAATAAAGTTTCAAAAAAAATAAAAATAAATAAACACGACAACAACAACAAGAAAAACCTAATAAGTTTGCTAGCAGCAACTCACTTTAAAAGAAAAGTAAAAGAATATTCTTCAGGCAGAAAGAAAATAATCTCAAGTTTCAAGTTTCAGGATGGATTGAAGAACAATATCTGCTAATTAAATTCGTATATCTAAAAGACTATTGAATGGATAAATTAATAATGATATCTGTGGCCTAGGACATCAATTAAGTGTTAAAATACACCATAAATTAATATGTAGCATAAGATGGGTAAATGGATATGTAGCAGTTTGATATCGTTATGAATTCCAAAAATAGATATTGAATTATGCTTGTAAACTGGTTTGTTAATCTGGGCATGATTAAGTTATTATAAGGGCTTTGACTGGGCCACAGTCAGTAGAGAGTTGAGCCCCTCCCCTTGGTGGGTGGGGTATCAAACATAAAAAGACATGCAAAGGACAGAACTGCAGTAGTTTTGATGTTGGTGTTCTAATGAGCAAGGACAGAAGTCCCCAGGGAAAAGAGACAAGTCATTCACCTGACAGTTCACAGATGGCCTTGTGGTGAGAGGCAAGGCTTAGAGAACCTCATGGTCTACAGCTGATCTTGTGGAGGAAACAGAGGAGCTGAATCTAGAGAGAAATGCAGCCCTGCAAAGAGAGGAAACCAAGAAGCCTGAACCCTTGCAAATGTCGGCAGCTGTCTTGCTCCAAGATGGGGTAACTGACTTTGGTGAAGGAAGAAACTTATGCTTTATGGCTTGGTAACTATAAGCTTCTACACCAAATAAATACCCTTTATAAAGACCCAGAGATATCTGGTATTTTGCATTAGCACACCTTTGGCTGTGTAAGGCAGGATATAAAATGTCTTGAAATATTTTATTTGGCCAGTCAATAATAAATAATATGTGCAAATTTTGAAAGGCAAGCAAAACTGATATAAATTCCCTGGTAAACTTTAAAGAATATTAAATAGTGCATCTCATCCAAATAAATAGAAGAAAAAAATTCAACAAAAATAATCAGTCCTAAACAAAATATTCAGGATTTCATGCACTGACATGTTAGCTTTGGTCTGGGGCGACCTTACTCATGCATCTTTGGAAGCTGCACTTTTCTTCTTCTTCAGAAGCCTGAAGGTTCCAGGGTTGATTTCTGTGTTGTTGTTTTGTCCCCATGATAAATCAAGTGTAGCACCACCCCACCATTTCCTAGTTATGAAGTCACCAAACTGGATGTGATGCTCCTTTGAAGCAAGAAGAACCATGAATGATAGAAAAAATTAAAAGGAGATATTGTTGCGCTTCCCAAATTGGACGCTTAGATGGTTGATATTGGATCTTTCGTCTTTTCTAATGAACACATTCAATGCTATAAATTTCACTCTCAGCACTACTTTTTCTGCACCTCACAAACTATGAAGAAGCATAGGACATAAAGAAGCATAAAGAACCACATAACAAAATGCTTGTGATTGAAGCTATATCCAGTTCCACAAAGTACAGACTAAAGATGAAGGCAGATTATGTCAGAAAGTTGGGAATGTATTTTCTCTGCATGCAAGCATTGTTTCCTCAATATAACACTTCTATGAATGGAGCTACACTTTAAAGAATTTGCATCATGCTTACCTACGCATGAGTTTATCTAGGTAAGGAGAAAAGAATGAAGGCAATGACTTTTACCAGTTTGTGCCACATGGTAGTCCTCCCCTTTAAGGGTAATGAGTGTGAAGTTTTCTTAGAAATTCAAACTCATGTGATACCTGAGAAGTAATCCTTCAGAGAAACCGTTTGGGATTTCATGAATTTGGGAAAGCTAGAATCACATCAAAGAAGCATGCAGGAGTAAAACCCTGTGTATGAAAGGAATATTGGAAATTCTTCAGCCAGGTATTAAATCTCATTGAGCATGAATTATTCATACATTAGTTAGTATCATAATGAACATGGGAATGCTTCCATCTGAAATAAAACCTCATGGAATATGAGAAAATTCAAACTAGAGAGAAACCATATGAGTGTCCTGAATATAGTCGGCTCTTTATAGTCATTTTTACTCTTCATTTTAAAAGTCATACAGTGGAACAACCATAGAAACATAATACATCTGGGAAAATTTTCAACCTAACAGAAAACCTCTTTATTCATCAGAAAATTCTTACCAAATAGAAATCATATATAGGTGGGAAAGCATTAATTCAAATGTCAAATCTCAGATACAAGAGAATTCCAACTGCAAAGAAAGCCTATGCAAATATGACATGTAAATGCCTTTAGGTACAAATCAAATCTTCCAGAACATGAAAAAACACATAATAGACAGAAACAAAATTAATGTAAAGAATGCAGAAAATCCTACAGCCAAAAGCATCAGTTCATTAAACATCAGAGCATTCATTTCTGAGAAAAACCCTATATATGCAATGAATGTGGAAAAAAATTCAACCAGAAGGAAAACTTCATTAACAATCTGACAATATATACTGGAGAGATTACCTATGAATGTGATGGATGTGGGAAAGTTCTCATTCAGAAATCAAGCTTCATTACACACCAGAGAAGGCAAACTGGATAGAAATCCTATATAGGTAAGGAATGTAGGAAAGCCTTCAGTAGCAAATAAAATCTCACTGAGCATGAGAATATTCATAGAGATGGGAAACCCTAACCATGTAAGGAATGTGGGTTAGCCAGATTCCGTATCTCATTAAACATTACAACATTCATACTGGAGAGAAACCCTGTAAATATAATGAATGTGTATCTCCAAAGAATCTCCACTTCCAGTCTGTGCAACTTGTTGCCAATCTTTTAAGGAAGCAGATGTGACTGTGCAATTCAGAATGTCTTCTCCTCTTGGAAAAGTGCACTTGCATTTGTTCAGAGATCTGCTCCTCCCACATCTTCTTCCACACTCATCTGTGTTTAATTTGTAACCACTCATTTATGCATCAGAACTCGAGATTTCTCTTAATTTATATAAAGATGGGGTTTCCACTTATTTCAAATTATCCTGGTTATTTTCACACATTCTTCAATCCATTAA
This sequence comes from Tolypeutes matacus, assembly GCA_026826555.1. NCBI lineage: Eukaryota > Metazoa > Chordata > Mammalia > Cingulata > Chlamyphoridae > Tolypeutes > Tolypeutes matacus. The sequence continues at coordinate 4,730 of JAKSZT010038870.1, read as the reverse complement.
ATTCTCGGTAAGCATTGAAAAAATTACGATTTAAAAAATAATGTTTCGCATTTTTGTAGCATTTTCTTATTAAGCACCCCAACTATTGATTTTTTTTTTCAATTTTTTCACCTGATTCTGATGTGGATTCAAGTTTAACAACCACTGAACTACAGTGGCCTGCTTTCAACTTAACTCCAATTTTTCTTGTAATTTAAATCAGAAATGATCCTTTCATAATTAATGATATATTCCTAAACTCAAATATATTAAGTTAGAAATTTTATTTATATTCTTAACCTATACTCCAATATTTTTCTCATATGTGATAGGGTGTGGCATGGATGAAACTAGAGAATGCATGTATTTGCAAACAGAAAAATTGTACCCAAATAATCTGCCAATGCAGGTAATTCTGAGGAAGGAGGAATGGGGGTTGTAGCTAGAGAAGGAATTTGGCTGTGTGCCATAACAGACATAAAATATTTTTATATTTTTGAGTAGATAATTTGGTTATAATTTAAATGAAATTATGAAAATAGTACACAATGAAATCATACAAAGTAGTAGATTTGAACATATTAATTTGTATCTGCAACATTACTGGGGTGGCACTTTCCCTCACTTTAGAAATACTCTCCCCCATAAAGGAAAAGTGCCCACTCCCCTTTGCCCCCTCCACAGCTGACTGAGTGGTTGGAGACCTCAATCAGCAAGAGTGAGCACAGAGCACGAGGAGCATAGACACGACGATGTGATGTCCACACTGCTCTCTACACGTGTATGGTTAGAGGGCTGTTAGCACCACAGGATAAGACTGACTTCCTGCTGCTTACTCCTAAGTGAAGACTGGCTAGAGTGACTCACATCAGTAACTGACACTGTGAGTGCTGAGCATGGCTTTCTCCTTGTCCTCCTTTGTGGATCAAGAACCTATGACGATGGTTTTCATTGGGGCTCTGAGAGTTTGGTTCCCAAACAGGACATTCCTGGCTTGGAGGACCTGCAGTGAATATGTGTTAGAGTCCTGCTTCTCCAGTTGTTCAAGTGCTTCTTCCCATCCAACCTCTCCATTGTCTTCTGGGATTGACGAGGTCTGCATCATTTTCAACACTGTTAAAAACGTGCTGAAATTTTGATATTTAATTAGTCTGAGAAATATCTGGCATCGGCACCCTCTGAGGTTTTCTGCAAACATGAAACCATCTCACAACCTCACTTCTCTTCTTGCCAGCCATATGCCCAAGGACTTTCTGGGATTCCTGGACTATTTTTTAGGGTCACTGGCCTAATGTTGCTCATTCTGGTGATGTTATTTGTGTAGCCAATGCTTTAATGTGTATTTTGATATTTCCTTCCTGACACCAATATGGTTCATCTTGGATTGCTCTTTCTTTAGCTGCCCCAAGATTGGAGAAGGTGAATGTAGAACTGGAAACAGGACACCTGAGTCTGTGCCTGAGACCCAAAAGTGATACAGTAAGAACAGCCTCCTCAGAGGGTCAATGCTGGAGGCCAAGGGAAGGAGGGAAGGGCAATAGGAGCAGGAGCAGGGAGTCTCCTCTCTGTGCCCTGACACCTGTGTTGTACCAGACCCAAGGTCCCACGCTTTTATCAGTCCCTGCCCACCTCCCAAACCCTGCCTGAGACAGGTACATCATAGTGGGGTATCTATGATTTTATACAAGTCACCAAACAATGTAATTCCCCTGCCTGACTCCCTGTCTTGCAGGCCTTGCTGGCCAATTGCACTTCCCCCTCCATCTTACCAGTACTCAATCCTGCTTAGTCTGGAGACACACAAAGTTTACAGGTGAATTCACTGGACAGCAGGATAACACTGCCATTTGGGAACAGGGTAGCTCTCCAAACCTGTATCCCTAGCACTTTGAGTTTCCCAAGTGCTTCCAATGCAAAATACCAGAAATAGGTTGGCTTTTATTGGAATTTATTAGGGTTAAAGCTTACAGTTCTGAGGCTGTGAAAATATCCAAATCAAGGCATCATCAAAAACGGTGTCTTAACAAGGGTCAGCTGCTGCTGAACTCCTCCCAAGGTAAAATGTTCGACCTCCCTGTCTGTCTCTGCCTTCACCTTCAAACTCATTTTGTCCCTGAGCTCAGCAGTGGGCCATTAGACATAATTGTTCACAGCTATCCCTTTTCCTCTGGCCTGGATGTCTTCAGATTCAAGCTGCTACATGACTGCAGCCTCTGGCCTCTCCCTCTGCCTCTCAGGTTATGTCTTCTCCCCAGCTGTAAGATATACTGGAGACCTCTCCCACATGGCAGCACTCTTTGTGTGTTCCTCATGTGTAGGACTTCCGCCAAAGAATTGGGGTCCATCCTGGTGCCTGAAAACTAATCAGGGGTCCTTAACTAAACTAAAGCATTCCAACAAAAAGTGACCTAATCAAAAGGACCCTTATCTGAATCTAACCAAATTGTCCTACATAGAAAAGGCTTACACACAGAGCAATGGATTCGTAAGAACATACTTTTCCGTAGTCAAAACAAGACTCAAACAAGGGCATTAAACCAGGGCCCAGGGATCAGGAGAGATCTGCTATGTCTGGGAGAAATATGAACTCATAAAGTAGTGGCTGTACTTTGGGTGTGGGCATCATTGAGCAAACTGGGGTGCTGACCACCATTGCACTGTGAAGTGGAACACTTCATATAAACAACAACTCCTATGAGAAAATTTTAATGGAAACTTTATTAATGTCTGGGATGTGCTCTTTAGGAAGAGTCACGCCTAAAATCTGGAGGATGCAGCCTTTATAGAATTTCTTCCCGTGCATACCCAATATTCCTGCATGTGCCAAGAGACAGGATTGGTAGGTTTATACACATACATTTTTATATAAGTTTCTGAGCAAAGCAAGCAAGCAGAATTACAGAAGTGGATATTTGCCATTAGCATCTCAGCTGGGGGGTTTGTGATTGAACTTTTCCCAGCACGAGTTGGCACCATTCCAACATTAGGTCTGCCATTCCCCAATTAGGCCTGGGTGGGTTTCTGGGTTTTTAACGACCACACATATTTTATAAGCTTGGGTTTCCTGCTGGGGAGAATTGGTGTGGTCTTGTTTCCTTTTCATTACCTGCTCCTGTAATGGCATTAATCAAACCATTTACTCTGCGTCAGTAGCAAAAGGTGTGTAGTGAGAGTGTAGCACCATTAGTTTTACTGCATGTATTCTTTTTTGAATATAGGAAGTGAGACAGTTAATGAAATAATGGCCCACTAGAAATCCTAGCATAATGAGGACAAGTGGACTTGCAGGAGTAGTGATTAAGGTAGTTAGTCATGGAGGCCATGAATACAGGCTTTTGTACCAGTTTGTACTTTTTTTTCTGAGTTCTTCTCATTCCTGTAGCCTCTTTCCGACTAATGAGAGGCTTTCCTTTATCACTCCTGAGTGGTTAGCATAAAAACAGCAGGTTTCGCCTATGACCATACATTGTCCTCCCTCTTTTAAAAATAATAGATCTAACCCACAACTATTTTGCAGAAGCATTTTGGCCGGAGAGGATAAGGAATTTTCGAGATGACTAACTGATTTTTCTAACATTTTTAGGTCTAAGTCAACTTGAGTGGATAAGGTGTTAAAATTTTCTTTACAGTGATCATGGCTGCCATTCCCAAGGCTGCTGAACCCCCGACCCCTAGGCTGATCATAATGGGACTGAGAATAGGAACTCATTTAAACTGACTCATAGTCCTAAAATTCTCGCATCCACCATCACCTGAATACCAGTATACCTGTGGGATGATACGCACCAGGATGCAAACGACTGGGTCTTTTTCAGTCTTGGATTGTGACAAGGTTTGGGGGGAGAGACAAGGGGAGATTCCTTGGGTACAGGTGAACCAGATGCCATTGGGGCTTTCCAATAATAGAATTCACCAGTTTTGTCAGAGAAAACAGCTGATGAACATTGGGTCCTAGGAAGGTTGCATTGATTTTGCTTGAGGAGGGGTTGAAACAGGTACCGTTACCTTGTAAGTCCCCCAGAGTTAGAATTGGCTTATGACCTCACTTACATAAACTTTGGCCCTCGTTTACTGATAACTTTTGTACATACAATGATGTATTGGGGATAGTGCTTCCATCTGCTCCTATTCCAATATAACAAGGGGGTGGGGGTTTAGGCACAACCAGCAATCGTTGGTGGCATTTGGCTGGTTCTCATTTAAGACAGTGATGACAGAGTACAACATTGACAACAAGGGGGTTCTGGGGGGTTTTTGCTTAGGTGTCCTTAAGGGTCCTGGTTTTCTTTTGGGTAGATTTACCGGTTCTGGGTTAAGGACAATGTCCCAGTTGGGGCCCACTGGATTGGGTGCAGGGGTTTTTAGAATACCCTGTGGGATTGTATACTCAGCTCCAGGATCTTGACCAACATATAGTCTGAGGCCCCATGTTTTGCCTCCTACCCAGATATTATTGATACAGATGTGAATGGGGTTTCCGGAACCTATGGTTGGTTTCTGAGGCTTTCCTCCCCTGAAGAGGCTGATCGCAGTATTTCTGGAACTCCATGGGGCCAAGGTTTCACAAGCCCATTGAGCACAGTGGTACTGTCCTTGAGTATGGCATTCTCGGGTCCCCTCTGCAGGGCAGGTATAGTGTATGGAGGCCAAGGAAGCCTGTGTAGCCTGTGCAAGCCCGTGAAGTACAGGAACACTCTGATGTCTGTGAGAATGTAGAGACCTGTGGAATCCATGGAGCTGATGGTGGCCAT
>JAKSZT010038869.1:4411-14834 GCA_026826555.1 Tolypeutes matacus | reverse complement strand
CTGATACCTGTTGCAATACAAATGGCCCTGAAAATGCTAAGCTAAGTGAAAAGATCCCGATGCAAAAGGCCATACATTCATCCTCTCTGTTTACACTTGTTTCCTATTTCACTAATTTGATTTTTCTTTTTCCTTATATTTAAATCCTTTGACTTATTTTTCTATCAATTTTGGAAAATTCTTGTGATGGATATTTAGATCATTGATTGCCAGTTTTTCTTCTTTATATCTAAATCATGCATTAAAGGTTATAAATTTTCCTTCAACTTTATTTTTTTTTTTTTGCTGCAAGCAGCATATTTTTATATATAGTATTTAAAAATGAATTCCAACTTAATATCTACATTCCTTTTTGCTTTCATATCTGAACTATGTGGTATTTATGATAACATTTTATTTTCTAAATGTGGGGAATTTTAGTTTGCTCTGTTATTAATTTCCATTTAATCATATTTTGAAGAGAATCTAACCTTCCTGCTGTTGTGACATTTTGATATTGTTAATAATTATTTTAAGTTCTATATATTAAAATTTTCTAAAAAAATCCATTGGTGCTTGAAAAGCAAAATTCTCGTTTAAATCTTCTATATAATTTTAGAATCTTTTCAGGTTGATATGTTAATTGCTGAAAAAGTAAATTGCTTAAAGTAAAAAACATGAAAAAATACCATGCAAAAAGTAACAACAACAAAAAAATCACAACAAAGCTACTAGAACTAATAGGTTCATCATTATGACAGGGTGCAAGATTAGTCCTCAAAAATCAGTAGCAGTCTATAAATACTAATGAGCAATCTGAGGAGGAATTCAGAAAAACAAATTCCATATAAAATAGCCATAAAAGAATCAAATATTTTGCAATAAACTTAACAAAGGACATAAAGGACCTGTATTCAGAAATCTACAAGATACTACTAACAGAAAACAAAGATGACCTGAATAAATGGAAGGACATTCCATGTTTATGGGTTGGACGACTAAATATGTTAAGATGTCAGTTCTATCTAAACTGATTTACAGATTCAACGCAATCCTTATAAAAATTCCAACAGCCTTTTTTTTTTTTTTTTTACAGAAATGGGAAAACCAATTAACAAATTTAACCCCAAATAGTCAAAAATATCTTTAAAAAGAAGAACAAAGTTGGAAAACTCTCACATCCTAACTTTAAGGCATATTACATAGCTATAGAGGTAAAAACAGCATGGCGGTGGTATAGAGATAGACATATTCACTAATGGAACCAAATTGAGAATTCAAAAATAGATCCTCACATCTATAGTCAAGTGATTTTTGACAAGGCTTTCTCATACCCACCCAGTTAGGTCAGATCATTCTATTCAACAAATGGTGCTGGGAGAACTGGATATTCCTATACCAAAGAAAGAAAGAGGACCCTGTCTTATACCTTATACAAAAATTAATTTAAAATAAATCAAAGACCTAAATATAAAAGCTAGAACCAAAAAACTCCCAGAATGTAGGGGAACATCTTCAAGATCTTGGGGTAGGTTGTGGTTTCTTAAATCTTAAACCCAAAGTATGAGCAACGAAAGAAAAAAATAGATAAATAGGACCTCAAAATCAAATACTTTTGTGCTTCAAATGACTTTGGCAAGAAGGTGAAAAGGCAGTGTAGCAGTTTGATATGGTTTATGAATTCCAAAAATAGATACTGGATTATGTTTGTAAACTAGTCTGTACCTGCACATGGTAAAATTATAATTAGGGCTTTGATTGGGCCACATCAGTAGGACTTTGAGTCCCCACCCCCTTAGTGGGTGGGGACTCACAGATAAAACTGCATGGCAGAGCAGAGGAGTTCATTGGAGTTTTGATGTTGGAGTTTTTGGATCCTGGGGTTTTGAGCTGGAGTTTGGGTAGTAAACACACAGAGATGCAGAGCAGCTGAGCCCAGAGAGAATCAAGCCCCAGGGAGAGAGACAGAGCCAGTTGCCTGATAGTCTATAGCTGGTCTTGTGGAGTGAGGCAAAGCCTAGAGAGCCTCATAGTCTACAGTTAACCTTGTGGAGAAAACAGAAGAGCTGAGCCCAGAGAGAAATGAGACCTGGGAAGAGAAGAACCCGGAAAGCCTGAACCCTGGAAGACGTCGGCAGCCATCTTGCTCCAACACGTGGCAATAGACTTTGGTGAGGGAATTGACTTATGCTTTATGACCTGATAACTGTAAACTTCTACCCCAAATAAATACCTTTTATAAAAACCAACAGATTTCTGGTATTTTGCAACAGCACCTCTTTGGCTGACTAATACAGGCAGCCTACTCATTGGGAGAAAATTTTCAGAAACCACATATCCCATAAAAATTAGCTCTCCATATTGTACTTTGAGATTATAACAAAACAATGATAAAAAGACAAGCTACCCAATTAGAAAATGGGCAAAAGAATTCAACAAAGATGTTTACAAAGAAGAAATACAAATGGCCACAAAGTACATGAAAAGATGTTCAACATCAATAGCTATTAGGAAAATGGAGATCAAAACTACAATAAGCTATCATTTCATACCTTACAGAATGGTTGTTATTAAAAAGGCAGGAAACTACAAGTGGTTGAGAGTGTGTGGAGAAATGGGAATACTCCTTCACAGCTGGTAGGAATGTAAAATGGTGCAGGCACTATGGAGGACAGTGGATTACTCAGTAATATCTAGGGAACCAGAACTAATGTTCTAAACTCTCTAAGCCTTTGGGTCCCCTCATCTACTACTGTACCAGGGCAGTTCTGGCATTTTTGACCTCAGGCAACATCAGCCATCCTTTGGTCCATGTTTCAGCCAGCCACCCGAACAAACGTTTAGAGCCCTTTCTAACCACTTGAGTTACAATATTGAATCCAGAATCTCTTCTTAGTGGTCCCAAGTCAATAAATTCAACCTGATAAAACTGTATAATTCCTTCACCATTATCACACTTACTTAACATCCATTCCCACATATATTCCCTTGAATTCTGTCTATAAAAATTGGAAAATTCATGCAATTCTTTTGGAGTATATGATACTTCCTCATGGGTTACACTTTGTACTTCATTTTTGGGAGCTTGTTGTGACTTTAGCTATAGGACTTGGAGAAAGGAGGTGTACTGAGGGTGGATAATGAGAAACAACAGAAGTGTCTTGCAAGCCAACTAACTCAGGGCATTCCATTGCAGCTTCATCTGGTGAGACAGGATTAACAGCTTCATGCTGGGGTTGGATGGCAGTCTCCTCAAGGCAGAGGAAGATTGGGTGATGGTTTCCTCAGTGCAAGGAGGAGGTCATGACTCCTTGGGGGAGATCGAAGTTTGAGTGATAGTTTCCTTATGGAAGACTGGAAGTCAGGTGGCCATTTCCTCAGAAAAGCCTGGAGGTTGAGTGCATTTTTCCTCAGGGTGTGAAGCAGGTTGGGTAGCTGTCTCCTCTGGACAGACCATTACAAGTCTTTTTGGCAAAGTCTCAACAGAATTTAGGGTTTCAATATCCCCACTACTATCGTCATCAACCCATATTTCTCCATCCCATTCCTCAGGATTCCACACCTTTCCAATCAATGCCCTCACCTTAACAGCAGACACCCTGCAAGGTTGTTTATTTTGTTAACTCATAAGTTCTCTAAATAAATAAATAAGTAAATAAATAAATATCAAAACCAAAAATTAACCAAAAGTAAGCTGGTCTACTGCAGCTAATATCAACAGAAAATACATTTTGAGGTAAAAATATTTCTAATGATAAACAATACTTCAAAATGATCTAGTTCATTACTAAGAGAATAACAATTATAAATTTATATGTAATTAGTTAGATACAAAATATAAAAGTCAAAAATTGGTGGAATTAAAAACAGAAACCCACGAATACCCAAACATTCGGTGAGATTTTACTTTTTCGGCAGAAGGCGTTGAAGGGACACTGCTCAAGGAAAGTGCTTCTCTTCTGGGTTGCAGAGTGCTTTTGCTTCTTTGGCACTTGGCTGGCAGGTAAGGCCCACAGGGGGTCCACTCCCAGTGGATTCAACTGCACCCTTGCAGAGGCCTTCTCATGAGTGCCACGGGTGCCTGGCTGCCTTTCCAAAATGGTGCTTTCCTGCTCAGCAGGCTCAGCTTGCAGCACCTCAGTGAATGATTCCTTTATTTAAAATTTGCCTGATTCAGAGCCCAGCCATTCTACTCCAGATCCAACCTCCTGACAAGTATGCTCATATACACTGATTGTTTGAGTTTGATGTTTCTTAGTAAGCCAGCTACTGATATATTTGGGGCTCGCTGCATACCAAGACCAAATAGGTTGTCCTTTCAGGCAGTTTGTTTCAAGATAAAGTCAATCAGCATTAGAATCCCAAGAAATTATGTCTATTCACAGCAGACTTTTTAAAACATTTTAAATGAAGTTTATCATTCATACATGAACATTCATAAATAATAAGTGTATAGTAAATGTTGTGAACTTACAAAACAAGTATGCATATCATCATACAGAGCTCCCATCCATTACTCCAGAAGCAACACTTTACATTGCTGTGAAAGAACATCGTCAAAATAATTCTACTAACTATAGCCCATATCTTACATTTGGTGTATTTCCCCCCAACTCATCCAGTTAGTAACAGCCTTTAGTAGTAGTATATACTTCCTATAGGTCATGAGAGAATGTTCTCATATTTGTTCTTTTAACCACAATGAGAGCTGATGCTTAATGTATGTAGAGTTTTTAATAATGTTTGCTGCAAATGTGTGGAAAAGAATAGAGTTGATGGTAACACATTATAGTGAACATAACTAACACTGCTGATTTATAAGTGTGATTGTGGCTGAAAGGGGTAGTCTGTGGATGTAACATTTCAGTTGAAAGGAAGCTAGTGAATAATGTAAGGAATGTGTAACATAGTGATTTCGGTAGTACATGAAGATTGTGGTTAATAGTATGCAGTTGCTCTTTGTAAAAACAAAGTGTTAAGAATATGCTGCTACACAGGAAATTAAAACTAATGTAACTTATGGATGATAGTAATATTGTAATATTTTTGAAGCAATGGCAAAGAAGATATTATATCAGTTCTAAGGGAAAATGATGGGGTGTGTAAAGTGGTGTGGTATTTTTCCTTTAGGAATAATGAAAACGTTCTAAAATCGACTGAGATGAAGACAGTACAACTCTGTGATCAGTAGGACAGCCACCAAGTGTACACTTTGAATGGATTATACAAATCAAGGAACTCTATAGCACAACAGACATTTTAAAGGTAAGGCCAAATTCAATTACTTACCAAGATAGAGGATTTGCTATATCTGCTATTGTGCTTCTTCTTTCACCCTATTTTTTATTTGAGAAGTACATTTACAGAAAAATCATGCAGAAAATGCAGTTCCCCACACCCTCCGTTATTAACACCTTGTATTCTTGTGGTACACTTGCTAAAATTGATAAAACATTATTATTACAATCATACTCTCAATGATAGTCCTTGGTGTATATTATGACTCCCTCTCTATGTCATACAATCCTAGGTTGTTTTGGGTCTTTTAAACTGTTATTCTAGAAACGTTTTAATACCTACAAATCCCCTTTTAACTACAAACAAATATTTAATTTAGTATGGTTAATTTTGTTCATAATGTTGTGCTACCATCACCACTACCCATTACTAAAACTTTCACATCATTCAAAATAGAAATTTTGTACAATTTAAGTATCAACTTCCCATTTCACATCTACACCTCCGTATCTCATAACCTATATTATAGTTTCTGACACTTTGAATTTTCTTACTCTAATTATTTAATATCAGTAAAATTATACAATATTTACCCTTTTGTATCTGGCTTATGTCACTCATTATTGTGTCTTCAATATTCATCCATGTTACTGCATGTCTCAGAACTTCATTTCTTTTTTCAGCTGAATAATATTCCATATGTTTATACCACATTTTGCTTATCCATTCATCAGTTGGTGGACACTGGGTTGCTTCCATAGTTTGGCAATTTTGAATAATACCACTAATGAAAATCAGTGTGCAAATACATGTTTGACCAACTGCTTTCAATCTTTTGAGGATTGTATCAGTATCTTCCACAGGGGTGCTGATGCAAATTACCAGAATTCTGTTGGCTTCTTTAAAAAATTTTATTTAAGTATAACAGTCATATATGAAAATACATAAACAATAAGTGTATAGCAATAGTTGTGAACTTACAAAACAAGCATACATATCATCATACAGGGCTCTCATATCTCACCCTACCACCAATTCCTTGCATTGCTGTTAAACATATTTAACTGATGATTAAAGAGCATCCTCAAAATATTACTACTAACCAAAGTATTTCCCCCAGACTATCCTATTATTATTATTATTATATCATTTATACATGAACATACATAAACAATGACTGTATAGTAAAAGTTGTGAACTTACAAAGCAAACATTCCTAACATCATACAGGGGTCCTATACATCAACCTTCCACCAATACCTTGCATTGTCATGAGGCATTTTTTACAAATTATGAAACAATATTGTCAAAATATTACTACTAGTTATAGTCCTTATATTATATTTGGTGTTTTTTTGTCCCAAACTACCCTATTATTATTTTTTAAATATATTTTTATGACAGAAGTTGTAAATTAAACAAAACAATCATTCACATGTGCAGAATTCCCAAACAACACCTCTCTATCAACACACCACATCGTGGTGGAACTTGTTACAGATTATGAGATAATATCATCTGCTTATTACCAGGTCCATAGCGTACATTTGGCACACATATTCCATACTCCCCCATTATCAACACAGTACATCTTTGGCACAGATGCAAGAATATTACATTATTACTGTTAACTACCGTCCATAGTTCACTCCAGTTGTATTTTGCCCACGTTTCTCCACATTCCCATCACGCTGCAATAGTGATGTACATGTGCTCTAGCTCACAAAGGACACTCTTGCATCTGTGCCATCAACCACAATTCTCATCCAGCTCAGAGTTTACTGTGCTATTCAGTCCCTAGATTATTCTCTAGCTTTCTGTCAACTGGCATTTACATCCCTAGACTACCATTTTCAGCCACATCCCTATTTATAAACAAGCTGTTATTGACTGTAATGTGTTACCATCAGCTCTGTACATTTCCACACTTTTACAATAAAGCTAATTAAAACTTCTACATACATTAAATATCAGTAGTCCCTCTTGGTCCTCCTCTTATCTCCTTTAAGAATCCACCACCTACCACCAGGTCTTGAAGATATTTTCCTACATTTTCTTCTAGAAGTTTTATGGTTCTTGCTTTTATATTTAGGTTTTGATTCATTTTGAGTTAATTTTTGAATAAGGTGTGAGATAGGGGTCTTCTTTCCTTCTTTTGCTATGGATATTCAGATTTCTCAGCACCAGAACTGAACAGGATTGTTCTGCCTGAGCTGGGTGGGTTTGAAAGGCTAGTCAAAAATCACTTGACTATAGATGTGAGGGTCTGTCTCTGAACCATCAGTTCAGTTCCACTGATCTATGTGTCTCTCTTTATGCCAGTACCATGCTGTTTTTATCACTCTAGCTATGTAATATGACTTACAGTCCAGAAATGAGAGTCCTCCAACTTCACTTTTCCTTTTTAAGATGTTTCTGGCTATTCAGGACCCCTTACCCTTCCAAATAAATTTGATAATCATGTTTTCCATTTGTTTAAAAAAATGCTGGTGGAATTTTTATCAATATTGTATTGAATCTGTATATCAATTTGAGTAGAATTGACATCTTAATGATATTTAGTCTTCCAATCCGTGAGCATGGAATGTTCTCCCAATTATTTAGGTACTTTTTAAAAATTTCTTTTAACAATGAGTTGTAGTTTTCTGAATACAAGTGCTTTACATCATTGGTTAAGTTTATTCCTGAATATTTAGGTTTTATCTGTTATATTTTATTTTCACCACTCTTTTGACACTTCTAATTACTTTTATTAATATAATCTTCATTTCTAGACTCTCTTCCAGGCCTCTCTATCCAGTCTTTTCTTTCCAGGCTGTAGCACAAACTTTAGTATTTCCTGCAAAGCTGGTCTCTTGGTTAAAATTTTTCTCAGTTTCTGTTTATCTGGGAATATCCTAAAGTCGCCCTCATTTTTGAAAGACAATCTTGACAAATATAAGTTTCTTGACTGCAAGTTTTTCTCTTGCAGTATCTTAAATATATCATACATTGCTTCCATGGTTTCTGGTGAGAAATCAGTACTTAATCTTATTGGGTATCTCTTATATGTTATGCATTTCTTTTCTCTAGCTGCTCTCAGAATTCTCTGTTTGCCTTTGACATTTGACATTCTGATTAGTATGTGTCTCGAATTTGGTCTTTTTGGATTTTTTGGGATGTGAGTATGTTGTGCTTCTTGGACATGGATATCTATGTCCTTCAATAGGGTTGGGAAATTTTCTACCATTGTTTCTTCAAATATTCCTTCCACCCCTTTCCCTTTTCCTTCTGAGACACCCATGACACATATATTTGCATGTCTCTTGATGTCATTTTGTTCCCTGAGACCTTGTTCAAGTTTTTCCAATCTTTTCTTCATCTATTCTTTGCTATCTTCACTTTCAGAGGCTGTTTTCTTCAAGTTCACCAAACTTTTCTTCTGCCTCCTCAAATCTGCTATTATATGATTCCAGTGTATTTTAAATTTCATTTATTTACCTTTTCATTCCCATAAGATCTATTTTTCTACGTTTGCTTTCAAATTCTTCTTTGTGCTCATCCAGTGTCTTCTTAATATCCTTAATTTCTTTAGCCATCTCATTGAATTTTTTAAGGAGATTTGTTTGAACATCAATGATTAGTTGTCTCAACTCCTTTATGTCATTGAGAGGCTTATCTTGTTCCTTTAACTGGGCCATATCTTCTTGTTTCTTGGTGTGGACTGTAATTTTTTTGTTGGTGTCTTGGCAGCTGGTTTAAACACTAGAGTAGTTTATTCTGAGTGCAGTTTTTCTCTTTAGTTTAGGGCTTCCTGTCCTTTTTCTCTTGCTGATTGTGTAGTAGGAGCCAAGGATGTAGTTGTTGCAATAAGCTATGGAGGCTCAAGCTGCCCTCATTGCCCCAAGGACCAATGAAGGTTCTCCCAACTTTCTCCTTTTCCAGGGGTAGGGACAGAACGACAGCTGTGTGGAAAAATCGAACTCATGCAGGCCAAACTGAAGTTGCCCAGAGAGATTGATGAAGCTTCAGGTCCCTTTCTTCCCTGCCTGGGGTGGGGATGGAACTGCAGGTGTGGGCAGCAATCTATGCAGTGCATGTCCAAGATGACTGCAGTTGCCCTGGTAGGTTTCTGATTATTCAGTGTGTGCCAGTTAATGTACCTGCAGTTATCTGGATAGACTGGTGTAGGTCCCACCAGTTTCATCCCTGCCCGAGGTGGCCCTGGCGCTTAGGCTAGAACTGCAATCTGATGTAGATGGAAAGAAGCCAGTTCCTACTAGCACTGTAATTTATATTCAGCCCCGCTTCCCCTTGTGTCAGGCACAGAGTTAAGAAGGTGGCTACCGGCCTCTTTCTGACTTGGACAAATTCAAACTTTAGCTGTTCTTAGGATTAAACTTTAGCCCGCCAAATTTACTAATCAGTAGCCGAAGTTGGTGCCCAATTGTCTCTTCCTCCCCTTTTGAGGAAGTGGAACTTCCTGTTCCAGCCATGGAACAGCTCTAGAGGCAGCTTGTGCCTCCCCTGGAGGTTGGGCACCGACCTCCATGACATGGAGTGCTCTACTTATGAATTTTCTCAGCACATGGGCAGTCTCCTCCTTCCATTCTTTCAAGGATGTTGCAGGATCCACTTCTGGTCTCCTGGAGCCCCCAATAAGTGCCTTGGATAGCTCTAGGTTATTGCTAACTGCCATGTAGCAGGAGCTGATTCTAGGAGCTCCTTACTCTGCCGCCATCTTGCTGGTTGTCTCCTCTGTGGGCTTTTAAAAGGGGTATTTATTTAGGGTAAAAGCTTACAGTCCCAAGGCCATAGAAAGTCCAACACAAGGTACCAAAGGAGGTACTTTCTCACCAAAATCAGCTGCCACATTTTGAAGCAAGATGGCAGATCATCTCTGCTGGGTTTCAGCCTTCCCCTCTGGGCTTCACCTTCCACTTGAGGTTCTGTGGGCCCTGCTTCTTCCCAATTTCAGGGGCAGGATGGAATAGGGCTTGTCTCTCAGGGCTTCTTCCATCAGTCTCAGCTCTCTTCCCAAGCAATCAGAGAAATGGTCCATCTCTCCATGACGATTTAGTTTTTTTGGCCTTCTTATTTCTGTCACATGGCAGGATCAAAAATGACAAAGTTCTTTCTCTGTGTGTGGCTTCTTGAGTGAGTGTCCATTTATATAAGACCCATTAAGTGGTTGGGGAATCAACTTGAGACATGACCACTGACATAG
>JAKSZT010038857.1:0-16018 GCA_026826555.1 Tolypeutes matacus | reverse complement strand
GGTTTTCCCTTCTTTAGATTTCTCCTTTTTCTTCAATTTTCTTATTCTTTTATTTCAATCTTTTTTTATTTCAAAATGTAGAAAGCACATATTTCCTAGAATAATTTTTCTTTAGGTATTTAATTTGTAAGGCAAAGGGGACTTTTGGTAGAGACTGAGGGTTAGTTAGGAAAAATGAGCACTTGAAATTATCACCAAAATACTGCATTTATTTGCATGTGATTTTGTACAGATGCATGAGTGTATGTATGTGTGTGTGTGTGTGTATTTGTGACAGAGTGGAAGGGGGCAGGAGAAGGGAAGTGAGAGGGAGTGGCAAAAGCTAAAGAGAGAAAGAAAGAGAGAGAGAGGGAGGGAGGGAGGGTAGGAGGAAGAGGAAGAGAGAGAATTGATTTGCATATAGTGAGGGAGATTTTAAACATTAGAATAAGACCAGAAATGAAATGATATGAGGATAGTTCCAGGAAATATTTCAGCATGATTTTGCTTTTTAAGAGGATTCTCAGTCACTTATCTCTGGGCAGTACTTTTAAGGATCTTTTCCTACTTAAGTGTGTCTTTTCCCAATTGATGTGGAATCATTGTAGGTACAGGAAGACTGAAACAAAATATTCAGAGATCCTGAGGTTTGCAGCAAAATTAGTGAGATATTGTAAACCAAGAGTTTGGCTTTTTATAGTTTCAATTTTCTATTTATTCTAGAAAATTTTCTATAGTTCTACTGCAAATTTATTCCTAGATATATTATGTTCTTTAAATTATTAGATTAAATGTCATACACAGAGGGAAGGTTTCGATATTCTCAATTTGTGAATATGTGCTATGTTAAGTTGACTTTTGAGTGCAGAATACTTACACCAATATCCATGTTTTCCTCATATTTAGTATTTATCTAACATAAGTAAAACAACTGACAGACCAGTTAATTCATGACTATGATGTAATCCCATTTTATTACACAATTGTTTATCCTCAGTAAAACATTTTCAGGGATGTGTTCTGAGAACATGGTTTATGTTAGAATCTTAAGCCTTCTGATATAATGGGCTTCATTTCTTTTGCTCTTGGTAGATGGTAAACGGACCCAATATCTTTGTTTCCACTTGCCAGTTGGATAAGAAATCTCAACAGAATGAGGTGATTAGCCCTAGGAATGTAGAAATATTAGAATATTCAAAACTGTATGCTAATGTTCATGTTCCTTAGACTAGGGATAAGTACAATTCATCAAATTGTTCCCATAATGTAAAATAAAATCCAAACAGAAGCCCATTGAAAATAATAGTTTTTTTCTGGGCAACAGATGGCTTACATGAGGAAGGCCTTTTGATATGGGCTAAAGGTGATGCTTTCAACATATTTGCTCCCTCCTCCCAAATACACTGCACCTGAGTGTCTGCACATTTCTAAAGGTGTGTTCAAATGAAGTAATAATTCTTTCATCTTATTACTTCTTTCAACATGCCAAGAGAGAACACTTACCTTTCTAAAGTTTTTTCTAATAGAATTCTCAAAATATACCTTTAACATAATTAGGAGAAAGTTGAGGCTTTAATAAAGTCCCATATTCATATATTCAGAGACCTAGCAATTGCTGTATCTAACAAACCAATGTCCTATTTCTAGCAAACAAATGTGCTGAACGTCAACCATACATGAGAATAAGTAAAGTCACTGAAAATATTAACAACTAAATTAGGTTATTTCTATGATATGATTAAGATCCTTGGGTATTTTTAATTTCAAGAATAAATATTTAGTTTCAGTGGAGGTATAGAATTATAGGGTGATTTGGGTCTACACAGAAAACATTAGTAGGATAGAAAAAGGGAGGGAGTTGCTTACAATTATGCAAGTAGTTAGTGGTAGACATGGAGAAACACCTCATTTATTTAGCAAAGATGGAAAATAGCTGGTTCCATTTGGCCTATGGCTAACACAGCATAGCCTTGAAGAGCATGGAATCTGACACAGGGTAAAGTTTCATATCTTAGATCTGCTACTATGTATCTTAATGATGTGATATAAGTAATTGAGCCCTCCTATGCTTCAAGTGCCATATATAAAATGAGAATCAGAATATCGCCTACTTAGGTTTGGGATCTTATGGGAATTAATACATGTAAAATATTTTAAAAATATGAGGATTAAAATATGTTCTCATTTAAAAATCATCTAAGATGACAAAACTGCCCTAATTTAAAAATATTTTAAATGATAAAACCTGTATTAAAACTACCTTGACCTGCATTGTTTTTCAATTAATAATTCACACCAAGTTTAAACATGCTATTACATGTTTAATGTTCTGTATTATTTCAGATAAATTAAATTTCTATTGTCTACTCTGGACTCACATTACCTCATGGAAAATCAGAACAATGTCAGTGAATTTGTCATCTTGGGGTTATGGGAGGACAAGCAGATAAAGCTACTCTTCTGTTTCTTGTTCCTGCTCTGTTGCTTGGTGGTCTTAATGGGGAACTTCATCATCTTATGCACAATTACCTGCAGCCATCTAATTTAACAGCCAATGTACTATTTTCTCTGCCAACTATCACTCATGGACCTCTCCTTCACATTACAGTATGTGATGCTGTAATTCCCCAGCTAATCAGAGATCTAGCAACAGAGAGAAAAATCATTTCCTATAACAACTGTATGACCCAGCTCTTCACTATGCACTTACTGGCAGCTGTGAAAATATTCATCTTGGTATCTATGGCTTTTGATCACTATGTAGCCATTGTCAAGCCCCTGCACTACATGGTCATCATGAATGGGCAGAGATGTAACATGCTGATTATCAAGGCCTGTAAGTGCAGGCTTTTGTCATTCTTTCACTCTTACACTCATGGTCCTCAGTTTACTTTTTTGAGGCCCTAATCATTACATGCTTCATGTGAAGCCTCTTTTGAAACTTGTCTGCAAAGATATACAGGTTTTTAGTGTCTTAGTTATTATCATTTCAAGGGTTTTAATTTGCCCTATCCTGGTGACACCTAACATAAGCATATTGTACAATATTAGGACACACACCTCTGCAGCACGACACAAAGCTCAGTCAAATCTGTAGCTCTCACATAATTGCTGTAATTTTGTTTTTTGTGCCCTGTATCTACATATATATTCTACCTGCTGGCAGTGAGAACAAGGATAAGGAAATCTCTGTGTTTTATACTGTGACTTTCCCTATGCTGAATCCTTTCATCTATACACTGAAAAATGTGGAGATAAAAATTGCCCTGCAAAAGTTATGGTCTCAAATGCTACCATGAGAATTAAAGTTAATAAGGTGCTATTCACTGTGATTCCCATGCGGTGCCCCTAGTGTAGCTATTATTTGCATCATTGTAGAATGAAATTAAGCTTTCCTTGGGAGTTGGAGTAAATAACTTCTGGCATTACAAAAGCCTAAAGAACATATTATAATTATTCAGGTAGGAACCTTCACTTTAAAGGGTCTAAATTGTTCCAGGTGTGAACACTTGTATTTGAGGAACACAAGAAGTATTTCTCTAAATGGTATCTTTAATCCTGAAATGCCCTCTCTTCAGAAATTTACAAGAAAGGCTATTTTCCTTGGAATAATTTAGAATCTCCTCTACTGATAATGAGAAATCTCCCCAAATTGGCTCACATTCAGTTTGCTCATCATAGAGATTACTGCATTGGAAAAATACAATGTTGCAAAATATAGTAGATTTTTCATGTCAAGGACATCTGTCTGATGTCTTTTCTATTCCCCTACCTTTTTCTTTTGTTTTCCATTGTTTAGATGATTTAAGCAAATATACTATACTCCTCTATATTCTCCAAACAGAGTGATCTCCCACTTCTAGGTTTTCTTTTCTGCTAATTTCTCTACTTAGGATGGCCCTTCCCCCATATTTGAGGGTCATGACCTATGCATAATTCACACTAATTCTTATATTATATGATCCAGAATAATTTTTCATACTCATCAATAGACCAGAACTACAAGCATGCTATGGAAATATTCTGTTTTTTTTTTTTTTTTCAGACTACTGCAAAAAAGCAAATATCAAAGAAAAGCAAGTCACACATTTTTTGGTTTCCAAGTGTATATAAAGTTATGTTTACACACTACTGTAGTCTATTAACTGTGAGATAACTCTATGTCTGAAAAAACATAACATACATATATTAATGAAAAATACTTTATTACTAAAAATGCAAAGTAACAGCTAAACCTCCAGAAATCCTAAACTGTTTGCTGGTGTTGGGTCTTGCCTTGATGTTGATGGCAGCTCATTTATCAGGGTGGGGGTACCTGAAGTTGGTGTGGCAGTGCCAATTACTTAAAATAAAATAACTGTGAAGTATGCTGCATGGATTAACTCTTTCTTTCATGATGGTTTTCTCTGTTGTATATGATGCTGTTTGATAACATTTTGCCCACAGTAGGCCTTCTTTCAAAATTGAAGTCAATAGTCTCAAACCCTGTTACTGCTTTATTTTTTAATACATTTTTAAAAAAAGATACTTAGATTACATAAATGTTACACAAAAATATTGGGATTCCCATATGCCCTACCCCCCACACCTCGCACAACCTCCCACAAAATCATCCATTAATGTGGCACATCACCTGCAATGGATAAACTCATCCTGGGGCTTTTCCACTAAGCATGGACCACACTTGTAGACCACACTTTCTCCCACACAGTTCTGCATGTTATATGATGATATAAAATGACCTATATCTGTGTTGCAATGTCACTCAAGACAATTCCCAAGTCCTGAAAAAGCCCCTGTATTACAACTACTTTTCCCTCTCCCTGTCCCCAGATCATCCAGTTGCCACTGGCTCCACATTAATGTTTTAATTTCTTCCATTGCTTGAATCACAGTATATCTATAACCAAATACCAGTAAGTCCACTCTAGTCATAGCTCTTCCCCCAATCCTATGGAGTGTGGGATGGTGATGTCCACTCCAACTCCAATTGAGAGGTGGCTTATATCCCATGGATAAGTTGGATGGGATTATACTGCCTGCAGCTGCAGACTCTCTCCATTCCCTGGAATGGTCATTGTCCATCATCATCTCCCCACCAGGTGACCTGGATGAGTCCATTGAACTGTAGGGTAGAAGTTGCAGCTCCCTGAGCTTTCAGGCCCAGTTGGGACATGGACAGCCCAAATACTTCAGTCTCTGGATGTAAAACTCTAAGCTCCAGTACCATGTATAGGTTTGAATAGAAGGGACAGATGAACTATGTGCAGGGAAGGCATATATGAATCCAACTCTGTCACTCTCAGGAGTGCAAATTCCAAAGTAGGACATATTTGTAAGGCACCAACCTCCAGAGATGTCTCCCCTGACATAGGAACTGAGTGTCTCCAGAGCCCTCAAGAGCCACCCTATTTTGGGTGTTATCCATTTTGGAAGCCTATGAAGTCCTACTGAGATGAGCGTAAGCACTACCTCTGGATGACCTCTCAACTCACTTTGAAGTCTCTTAGCCATATGAACTCATTTGTCTTTACCTTTTCCCCCTTTTATTCAAGGTCTTTTTCCAGTCACATTGCCAATTGGCACTTGATAGTAATCCCTCGGTGCCAGGGAGGCTCATCCCTGAGACTCATGTCCCTTGCTGGAAGTAAGGTAATGCATTCATATGCTGAGTTTGGCTTAGAGAGAGGCCACATTTGAGCCACAAGGAGGCTCTCAGGAGGCAACCCTTAGGCAACACATAACAGTAAGCTAAATTTCAATTTCAAGAGCAGACTCATAAGGCTAGTCATCAACATCAAAGGCCCATCAGTGGATAATCCTCTTTTGCCAGACACTGCCCCTGCACTTGGGAGACTGTTGCTGCTCCCTTGGAGAAGGTGGCAGAGCTCTCCAGGATGGTAATTCAGTAATCTCTCATTATTTAACTGATTCTCCACCCACTATGACCATGCCCTGTGAACATTTGAACAATTTTATATACCTTGTATGTATGTTCAGGTGAACTTCCTCCCATGCTTCCCCCATCTTTGACAACACCTCCAACAATACTTTCCCATCCCAGTTGTAACCCTTCTGTGATACAAAGCTACTACAAAGATGAAGCCAATACAATAGCCAAATGCAATTAGTAGGAAAATGAAACAATAATAATAAATTAAAATGTAAGAGATAAAATACGTAAAAACTTAAACAAAACTAAACATAAAATAAAATTAAAAGATTGGGATATTTTAAAATGAAAAAAAAAATTTTAATATATCATTTTTTGACATTTTGCTTTTTAACACTGCAATATCTGGTGTCCAGTCTGTACCATGGCACTTTCCCACTCTCAGTCTCCAGTGTCTCATTATTTTACATTTTGTTTTCAAAGAAGTTTTAGGTCACAGCTAAGTCACACACAGAATACAAGAGATTCTCATATAACCAAACTCCTCCTCCTTTCCTCACACCATTTTAAAACCTTTTTATATGTGGATGGTAGCATTGTTATAACTGATATACAAATAGTGATACATAGCTACTAAACATTATCAATCGTTTAAAGAATGGTATACATTTTAGAACATACATTTTTGTAAATTTTGATGATATTTACCATGTCCTGTGTCCATCACTGTAAAGTAATGAAGAACATTTACACTGAATCCTAAATATCCCCTGTTTAATCTATTCTGTTGCACCCTCCCCATCTCCTCAGGGACCATGACAACCCCCTGGTTTGATTCATTGGATGACAAGATTCATAGTTACATGCAACAAGAGGTCTTGACACACTGGTTTGTCCTCCCGTATTAGGAATCTCCCTTGCTCTTGAGAGACTCCCACCTATCTAGTTCTGAACAAATTGGTCCTCCAAAAGATGGGAGTCCAACTCCTTCCTGCTCATTATGTGGGTTTCCACCGACTGATAGAACACATTATGACAGGATGAACACTCACACACTCCTTGGAAGCTTGCTCCAGGTGCACCCTGTCCTTAATGCCCCCCCCAACCAAGACCCTAAACCAGTGACCCTTCCTTGTCATACTGTCATAAGATTGTACTTTCAATCTCAAACCCACAAATCCCAACTGTTCACCTGGTCCCTCTCCCATCTCTCCCCCCAGTATCCTGGGTATTCTAACTCATGCTTCCCAATCTTCCCACCTGTCAACCATGCACCAAAAAACTCAATAATATCACTACCCACCTGTCCTATCCCTTCAATACACAACTACACTCTATCACTTTACCATAGATTATGTCCGTATGGATGATGGCTCAAAAACTTGTCTTTCTTTTCTTGTAAACATATGTTTCAGAAAATAGCTCTCTGAGACTGCTCAATATCCTTAATTCATATAAGTGAGATCATGTACTGACTTGCATCACTCAACATAAGGTCTTCAAGATTCATCCATATTATCCCATGTGTTAGCAATTTATTCCTTCTTACAGCTGAGTAATATCCCATTGTATGTATGTACCACATTTTGTTTATCCATACATCTATTGATGGACACCTCGGTTGATTCCAACTTTTGGCAATAGTGGACAATGCCATTATGAGCATAGGTGTGCATATATCTATTTGTGTCTTTGCTTTCAATTCTTGTGAGTGTATACCCAGTAGTGGAATCACTGGATCATACAGAAGATCTATAGTTTGATTTTTGAGAAACCATATACTGTCCTTCACTATGGCTGGACCATTCCACAATCCTACAAGCCGTAGATGAGGGTTCCCCTTCATCCACATCCTCTCCAACACTTATAGTAGCTATTTTTTAACAGCCGCCATTCTAATGGGTGTAAGATGGTATCTCATTGTAATTTTGATTTGCATTTCCCTAATAGCTAGTGATTTCAAGCATTTTTTTCATGTGCTTTTTAGCTATTTGTATTTCTTCCTTGGAGAGGTGTCTTTTCAGGTCACATGCCCATTTTTTAAATGGCTATTTGTTTTTTGATTTTCGAGGCATAGGAATTCTTTATATATTCAGGATATTAGGCTCCTATCAGATATATGGTTGCCAAGTATTTTCTTCAATTTGGTAGGCTGATTTTTTATTTTCTTGATAACATCCTTTGAGATGCAAAAGTTTTTAATTTTGAAGAAATCTCATTTATCTATTTTTTCTTTTGCTGCTTGTACTTTGGGTGTGAAGTTCATGAAACCTTTTCCTATTTCAAGGTTCTTTAGCTGCTTCCCTACATTATCTTTCAAGGTCTTTATGGTCTTAGATCTTATATTTACATCTTTGATCCATTTTGAGTTGATTTTTCTATAAGTTGTGAGATAGTTTTTCTCTCTCATTCTTTTGGATATGGATATCCAGTTCTCCAAGCACCATTTGTTGAAGAGGCAATTCTCTCCCAACAGAGTGGGCTTGGTAGACTTGTTGAATATCAGATGACTATATAGTGAGGATCTATATTGGAACTCTCAATTTGGTACCAGTAGTCAGTATGTCTACCCTTGTGCCAATTCCATGCAGTTTTGACCAATGTAGCTTTGTAGTATGTTTTAAAGTCAGGTATGTGATACCTCCACCTTCATTTTTCTTTTTCAATATGTCTTTGCTGATTCAGGGCCCCTTACGCTTCCAAATAAATTTTGTAGTTAGTTTTTTGAATTCCTTAAAAAATACAGTGTTGATTTTTATTGGAATTGCATTAAATCTGTAGATTAGTTTGGGAAGAATAGACATCATGAAGATGTCTATTCTTCTTATCCATGAACAGGGAATATTCTTCCATTAATTTAAGTCTTCTTTGATATCCTTTAACAGTTTTGTGTAGTTTTCTGTATATAAGTCCTTTACATCATTAGTCAAATTTATTCCTAGGTATTTGATTCTTTTATTCATTCTTGTAAATAGTATTTTTTTTTCTTGATTTCCTCCTCATATTGCTCAATATTAGTGTACAAAAATGCTACTGATGTCTGAGCATTGATCTTATAGCCTCTGACTTTTCTGAACTCCTTTATAAGTTCTAGAAGCTTTGTTGTAGATTTCCCAGGGATTTCTATATATAGGACCAGGTCGTCTGCAGATAGTGAAATTTTTACTTCTTACTTTTCAATATGGATGCCTTTTATACATTTTTCCTGCCTAGTGCTTGAGCAGCTACTTCTAAGACAATGTTAAAGAGGAGTGGTGATAGTGGGCATTCTTGTATTTTCCCTATTTCAGAGGGAAGTCTTTTAGGATTTCACCATTGAAGATGATATTAGTTTTGGGTTTTTCATATATACCCTTTATCATGTTCAGAAAATTTCCTTCTATACCTACCTTTTGCAGTGGTTTTATCCAGAAAGAGTGCTGTATTTTGTTGAACGCTTTTTCTGCATCTATAGAGATGATCATATGTTTTTATTCTTTCAATCGGTTTATGTGGTGTATTACATCGATTGATTTTCTTATGTTGAAGCATCCTTGCATACCCTGGATGAAACCCACTTGTTCCTGGTGTATAATTCTTTGATATGCTGTTGAATGTGATTAGCAAGTATTTTATTGGGGATTTTATCATTTAGATTCAGCAGAGAGATTGGTCTGTAATTTTCCTTTCTTAAGGCATCTTTGTTTGGCTTTGGTATTAGGGTAATGTTGGCATCATAGAATGAGTTGGTCAATGTTCCTTCTATTTCTATTTTTTGGAAGAGCTTAAGCAGGGTTGGTGTTAGCTCTTTCCAGAATATTTGGTAGAATTCATCTGTGAAGCCATCTGTTCCTAAGTTAAGAGGTTTTTGATTACATAGTCTATCTCTTTACTTGTAATTTGATTGTTGAGTTCATCAATTTCTTCTTCCAACAATGTAGGCTGCTTGTGAGTTTCTAGGAATTTGACCATTTCCTCTAAATTATCATTCTTGTTGGCATATAATTTTTCAAAGTATCTTCTCATGATACTCTTTATTTTTGTGGGGTCAGTAGTCATATCCCTTTCCTCTATCTTTATATTGTGTATTTGAATCTGCTCTCTCTTCTTCTTTGTTAGTCTGGCTAAGAGTTTGTTACTTTTATTGATATTCTTGAAGAATCAGCTTTTGGTTTTGTTTAATTTTTCTAGTGCTTTCTTATTCTGTATTTCATTTAGTTCTGCTCTAATCTTTGTTATTTCCTTCTTTCTACTTTCTTTGGGGTTAGTTTATTGTTGTTTTTCCAATTCCTCCAGTTGTGCAGTTAGGTCCTCAATTCTATTTCTTTCTTCTTTTTTGATATATACATTTCATGGTTCTGAATTTCCATCTCCATACAGCTTTGGCTGCATCCCATAGGCTTTGATATGTTGTGTTGTCATTTTCATTCAATTCAAAGTAGTTACTGAGTTCTTTTGAGATTTCCTCCTTGACCCACTTTTTGTCTAAGAGTGTGTTGTTTAATTTCCATATGTTTGTGCCTAATCTATTTTTCTGGCCCTTAGTGATTTTCAATTTCATTCCATTGAATGAATGATATTACCTTGTATAATCTCAGTCTTTCTGAATTCATTGAGAGTTGTTCTGTGCCTTAACATGTGGTCTACATTGAAGTATGATACATGTGCTCTCAAGAAAAATATATATCACGCTGTATTTGCGTGGCATGTTCTGTATATGTCTGTTAGGTCCAGCCCCTCTAATGTATTATTCAGAGTCTTTGTTTCTTTATTGATTCTCTGACTAGATGTTCTGTCTAATGGTGATAATGGTGTATTAATGTCCCCCACTCTAATTGTAGAGGCATTTATGTCTCCACTTAGTCTTTCCAGTGTTTGCCTCATGTATTTTGATGCACCCTGATTAGGTGCATAAATGATTATGATTTTTCTTGTTTCTTGAAAGATTACCCCTTTTAGTAACTTATAGTGTCCATCTTTGTCTCTTACAATAGTTTTTCATTTAAAGTCTATTTTGTCTGATATTAGGATAGCTACTCCCTCCCTTTTTTGGTTATTATTTGCTTGTAAAATTGTTTTCCAGCCATTCACTTTCAGCCTCCTTCCATCCCTGGGTCTAAGGTGGGTTTCTTGTACACAACATAAGGATGGGTCATATTTCCTTATCCATTCTGCCAATCTGTGTCTCTTGACTGGTG
Organism: Tolypeutes matacus; assembly: GCA_026826555.1. NCBI lineage: Eukaryota > Metazoa > Chordata > Mammalia > Cingulata > Chlamyphoridae > Tolypeutes > Tolypeutes matacus. Next base: position 4,969 of record JAKSZT010038857.1, on the reverse strand, counting down.
CATTTAATCTATGAACATTCAGCATTATTACTCTCAAGAATTTCTTACATCAGACATATTTTCTTTGGGGTTATGCATGTCATATGTTGATTTTATTTCTCTTTTTGTCTTTTTAGTTGTTCTTACACTCTCTTCCACCTCTTTCTCTCCTGTTTTTTCCTTTCAAATTGTAGAACTTCCTTTAGCATTTCTTGAAGGGCATGTTTCTTATTGGCATACTCTCTTAATCTGCTTATCTGTGAATATTTTGAACTCAATCATTTTTGATTGCCAGATTTGCTGGATAGAGAATTTGTTGCTGGAAGTTTTTTCTTTGAGTACCTTGACTATGTCAAACAACTGTCTTCTTGTCTCCGTGGTTTCAGATGAGAAATCAGCACTTAATCTTACTGAGTATCCCTTGTATATGATAGTTCTATTTTTTCTTGCTAACTTAAGTATTTTCTCTTTGTCTTGAGCATTAGACATTTTGACAAGTATGTGGCTTGGAGTAGGCCTATTTGGATTTATACTGTTTGGGGTGTGTTGTGCTTCCTAGACATGTACACTCATCTTCCTCACAAGGGTTAGGAACTTTTCAGCCATTATTTCCTTCAACACTCCTTCTGTTCCCTTTCCCTTCTATTCTCCCTTTGGGATGCCTATAGTGCATATGTTTGTGCATTTTGTGTTGTCACTGCTTTATAAACTGTGTTTATGTAATATTCTAAATCCTTTGATGTCATTTCAACAATATTCACAATATCTTCACCAAGAGTACTTTCCATCTCAAGAAACCACATTTTTGCTCATCCCTAAGAGGCAACTCCTCATCTATTCCATTGAAGTATTATCATGAGTTTGCAGACAAACATTCATATCTTTGTGCTACATTTCTAATTTGATTTCACTTCCTATTTTCACTACATCTGCAGTTATTTCTTCCACTGAAGTGTTGAACCCCTCAAGATAATCCATAAGGATAGGAATCAACTTCTTCCAAACTGCTGTGAATATTGATATATGACCTCCTCCCACGACACAAATGTGATTACTTTCCTAGAATTGTGAATCTTTTCCAGAAGGTTTTCAAATTTCATTACCCTGATCCATCAGAGGAATCATTCTCGGTGGCAGCTAGAGCCATCCAAAATGTATTTATTAAATGATAACCCTGTAAAGTAAAAATTACTCTTAATCCAAGGGATGCAGAATGGATACTGTATTTGCAGGCATGATAAAAACATCAATCTCATTGTACATACCCATAAGAGCTACTGGATGACCAATTCCATTGCCAATAAACACTACCATTTAAAAGGATTCTTCTTTCTGAAGAGTATGTTTCAATAATGGCTTGAAATATTCAGTAAGTCATACTGTAAACACATGTGCTGACACTCAGGCTTTGTTATTCCAATTATAAAGCACAGGCAGAGTAGATTTCACTTAATTCTTAAGGGCTAGAATTTACAGAATGGTAAATGAACATTGGTTAATCTTAAGGTCACCAGGTACATTAGCCCCTAATAAGAGTATCAAAATGTCCTTTGAAGCTTTGAAGCCAAGCAATGACTATTCTCTCTCCATCAAAGTCCTCCATGATATCTTCTTCCAATATAAGGCTGCTTCATCTTGTACTTTTTATGTTATTGACATGGCTTCTTTCCTTAAATCTCATGAACCAATATCTGCTAGCTTCAAACACTTTTTCTGCAGCTTCCTCACTTGTCTCAGCCTTCATAGAATTGAAGAAAGTTATGGCTTTTCTATGGATTAACCTTCAGATTCAGGGAATGTTATGGCTGTTTTGATTGTCTATCCAGAACATTAACATTTTCTTTATATCAGCAATAAGACTGTTTTATTTTCTTATCATTCATGTGTTCACTGGAATAGCACTATTAATGTCTATCAAGAACTTTTCCTTTGCATTCAAAAATCTTTGGTATAAGATTTTGGCCCATTTCAGCTTTCAATATGCCTTCCTTAGTAGTCTTAATCATTTCTAGATTTTTTATTTAAAGTGAGAGACATGCAGCTCTTTTTTTCACTTGAACACTTAGTGGCTATTATAGGAATAGTGAGGCTTCAGGACAGGGAGAGAGATAGGAATTGAATTGATGGTTGGTGGAGCAGTTAGAACACATACAACATTTATCAATTAAGTTCACCATTTAACATGTAGACTCTGAGTTTTGAGGAACATACAGGAAAAGACCTCTCCATCAGACAGAATGCTTTGTGTTAAATATTCAATATTTTATTATAATTAGTTTTCATTTGTATTTAAAGGTCCCATACATTTTAATGGTTGACAATATGATGAAACTATTTACTAGCCCAGATCTAAAATCTATTGAACTGAAATCATCTATTTCCTAGTAGTCCTTTCTAGATTTAATTTGCCAACCTGTAACCCAATGGTATTGAACAAAATGGTAAATCAATGTACGATGAACTTGATTAATTGACTTGCTAAGCATATGTGTAAGCATAGGAAATTTAAGAACAATTTTAGGTCATAAACATGTAATTTACAATATTCTATCATTTAATATATTTTTTTAGAAATTTAAAGTACACCATAATAATTTTTTACAAGAATACCATAACTTAGCTTGAAAACTCTCATATTATTCAAGCATATTATTTAAGCTGCTACATGGTCAGAAATCATCAGGCTGGCAGTAGACTAAAAGCCAGATTTCAAAGTGAGTCTGGAGGTCATTCCAGGGGTTACACTTATGCAAGTCTTAGCAGGATCCCATTGACTGCCACAGTAAACAGTGCCTCAAATAGCAGATATATAGAGATATCCAGAAACTATAAGCAGGACAGACAGCTCAGGAATTCAGCACCCTGTTAATGGGCCTTACTTTGGAATTTATGCTCCCCATTATACAGAGTTAGACTCATTTATAGGTTCCTTACACATGGCTCTTCTGTCCCATTTATTTGAACCCATAATTAGCACTATACTTGATAAATATATGTTCCAGAGACTTAAATCTTTGGTCCATTCATGTGCCAGTTGAGCCCTGCATTTCAGCAGACTTGCAACATACCTTCCAGTTAGTTGGACTCACCCAGGCAACTAACAAGGAGATGATGTTGGACAACACCTATCCCAAGGTACAGAGAGTGTCTGCAACTACCATCAAGATTTTTCCATCCATCTGCCCCATGGGTTCTAAGCTATCTGTCAGGGAGAAGCACAGTGGCATCACCATCCCTAAATCCTAAAGATTGGGGAATGAACAATGAACTAAAGTAGACTTAATATTATTCTACTATAGATTTATTATTCTAGCAATGGAAGAACTCTTATCATTGTTAAAAATGTGGTGGCCACCAGAGGTTCTGAGAGATGGGAGAGGGGAGAATAGGTGTAATATGTGGATATTTTCAGGGTGTTGAAATTGCCTTGCATGATATTGCAATGATGGATACAAGACATTATATATTTTGTCATAACCTACAAAATTGTGTGAGACAGTGTGTAAACTATAATGGAAAAGATAGTCCATGGTTAGTAGCAGTGCTGCAATATGTTTTCATCAACTGTAACAAAAGTACCACACTAGTGAAGGGTATTGTTTATATGGGAAATGTGGGAGGGGGAGGGAATGGGGCATATGGGCATCCACTATATTTTTTATGCAAAATTTATGTACTCTAAAGCTTCTTTAAAAATTAAAAAAAAGAAAAAAAAAAGAAGTTTTGGGGCAGGTGGAGTTGGCTAAAGCAACAAATTGGAGGCCAAAGTAAGCTGTAAGAGAATCAGTTCTTTATGAATTTTTGTCTTGGTAAAACTTCCAATTTTATCCTTTTTCTTATTTCCTCAAGCCTATAGCTGTCCCTATTTATCCATTGATAGGGAACATTAAGAAACTTCTAGACTATTTTAGTATTCTTAAAGACCTGAGAGAATCTTCGATTACTTATCACAATAATCCTAGATATTTAAAATCAATCACAATTATAAATAGTTCAATGTATCCTCTCTAATTACCAACTTTTCTATAACATTTTGATTTTACTAAATGTCTCAAACTATCTCTTTCATCTAATAGTGTGAAAAATAATATCTTACTCTGTGTCCTGATATTTTTGTTAAATGGGTCATGTTGAGGAAGATTCCTTCTATTTCTATCATTTGATGTGTTTTTATCAAGAATGGATACTGAATTTTGTCAGATACCTTTTCTGCATTGCTAGAGATGTTCATGTGATTTTTCTCCCTCAATATGTTAATGTGGTGTATTATAATAATTGCTCCTCTTATAGTGAAATATCTTTGCATATGTGGGATAAAACCCATTTGATCATGTTGTATAATTCTTTTTATATGTTGTTGGATTCAATTTGCAAATATTTTTGAAGATTTTTTTCATCTGATTTAATTGCAGATTGGTTGATAATGTTCTTTTCTTGTGGCATCTTTATGTGGCTTTCGTACTAGGGTGATGTCGACTTCACAGAATGAGTTAGGTAATTTTCACACCTCTTCAAATTTTTTGAAGAGTTTGAGTAGAATGGTACTGCTTCTTTTTGAAATGATATGTAGAATTCATCTGTGTAGCCATCTGATCCTGGGCCTTTATTTATTTGGAAGCTTTTGATGACTGATTCAATCTTATTACTTATAATTGGTCTGTGGATTGTCTTCTATTACATTTTTCATCTAGGTAGATTGTTTGTGTGTTTCTAGAAGTATGTCTATTTTATCTAAGTTTTCCAACTTGTTGGCATACAATTTTTCAGAGTATCCTCTTATTATCCTTTTTATTTCTGTGGGGTCACTAATGATGTCCCCTCTAGCATTTCTGATTTTATTTGCATGTTCTCTCCTTTTTTTTCTTAGTCTGGCCAAAGGTTTGTCAATTTTATGAATCTTCTCAAAAACAGTTTTTGGTTTTGTTAATTCTTTCTCTTTTTTCTCAATTTCATTTAATTCTGCTTTACTCCTTGTTATTTATTTCCTTCT
>JAKSZT010038856.1:0-11524 GCA_026826555.1 Tolypeutes matacus | reverse complement strand
ATATAGAATGGATATTGAACCCTTATTGGATTTGTGATTTCCATATACTTTTTCCCATCGAGTGGGCTGCCTTTTCACTTTCTTGGCAAAGTTCTTTTAATCACAAAAATATTTGTTTAAGGAGGTCCCATTTATTGTTTTCTTTTGCTGTTCATGCTTTCAGTGTAATGTTAAAGAATCCACTTCCTACCACCAGGTCTTGAAGAAGTTTTTGTACATTTTCTTCTAGGAGCTATATGGTTCCAGCTTTTATTTATTTATTTATTTATTTATTTATTTATTTATTTATTTATTTATTTAAAGATTTTCTTTATTTATTCATTTATCCCCCCCTTGCTGCTTGTGCTCGCTGGGTCAGCTAACCACGCTGTGCGGGCGGGCCTGCCCTCACCAGGAGGCCCCGGGAACCGAACCCGGGGCCTCCCATATGGTAAACGGGAGCCCTACTGATTGAGCCACAGCCGCTTCCCAAGTTCCAGCTTTTATATTCAGGTCTTTGATCCACTTTGATTGAATTTTTGTGTAAGGTATGAGATAGGGGGCCTATTTCTTTTAACTAAGGATATCTAGTTCTCCTAGCACCATTTGTTGAATAGATTATTCTGCCATGGGTGGGTGGGTTTGACAGACTTGTCAAAAATCACTAGACTGTAGATGTGATTGTCTGTTTCTGAACCATTCATTTGGTTCCAGTCTGTGTGTTATCTTACGCACACCTCAGTAGGAGCTCATAGAACATCTAAGTGCCTATCACCCCACAAAGAGGGGCTCCTGAGAGCTCTGGAGACACCCAGGTCCTATATAAGTGGGGCTAGACCCAGAGACTGATGCCTTATCAGTGGGCTCTATTTTGGAATCTGTGCTCCTGAGAGTGACAGAATTGGACTCAAATAAGTCCTCCCTGCACAAGGTTCATCAGTCCCTTCTATTCAAACCTATATGTGATGCTGAAGTTCTTAGGTATACTTCCAGAGACTGGAGCCTCTGGACTACCTATGTGCCAGGTGTGCATGGAATCTCGGTGGAGCTGCAACTCCTACCCTACAGCTCAATGGACTCATCCAAGTCACCTGGCGAGGAGACAACGATGGGCAATGGCCATCCCAGGGAATGGAGAGGGCCTGTGTCTGCAGGCAGGATCATCCCACCCACCATATCCATGGGATATAAGCCCTCTCTCACTTGGAGGTGGTGTGGACATCACCATCCCAGTCCCCTCAGGATTGGGGGAAGAACTATGGACTAGAATGGACTTGATGGTATTCTGTTGTTCACATATGGTGATTCTAGCAATGGAAGAAATTATAACAATGAGGTGGAGCCAGTGGCCACTAGACACTTTTGGGGCAGAGAGGGGCGAGCAGTTGAAATACAGGGGCTTCTTTGGGATTTGGAGGTTTTCCTGAGTACCTCTGTGGCAACGGATATAGGCCATTTTAAAATAGCACATACCACTAAGAACTGTGTGGGAGAGAGTGTTGTCTACAGGGTGATCTGTGGTCTATGGTTGGTGGCAAGGCCCCAGGATGTGTAAGTCCATTGAGGGTGGTGGGCCACACTTGTGAGAGATGTTTGTGTGGGATGTGGTGGGAGGTGTGGGAGGTGGGCAACATGGGAATCCCAGTGGGTTCCGTGTAATATTTTGGGTATCTAAGCACCTCTTAAAATATATTTATATATATACATAAATAACATTTTTGTAAGCAAATGCACATATATGCATATACATTTATATATCATTTTGCAAATGTTGGTATGTAATGTGAAAATTTTTATTTTTACCCACAATAAAAAATAAAAAAAAAGAGTGAAGTGGTATAAAATCAAATTAAAGTAGACTTATGTGAGTTAAAAAAAAAAAAAAAATAAATAAATAAATCATATTACACAGTTACAGTTTTAAAATATATTGCACTTTTAACAAATGAGAATTTCTGCAATTGTCATCAGAAAACAACCTTTTTAATGTAACTCATTAGTTGGTATCATTTGAGACTTGAAATAACATACTCAATGTATTTGAAAAGTTTTCCAAAAATATATTTTGAATCAGAAAGGCATCATTCTGATATTAATAATAAGAAATGTTTCATCTCTGGGGAAAAAAGTTCTATCAGTCATGACTTGTACTACAGAAGTTCTATCAATCATCCTCTGGATGTGGGCAAGTAGAGCATTCAGAGGTTTAGAAAATATGGGAAATTAGACACAGAAAATTAGATTATTTTATGGTGAGGAAGTAAGGTTATGTTCATATGAAGGTGTTATTAGGTTATAATAATTTTTAGATTGCTAAATTAAAAATTTATACAAAGGCATATATCAAAAAGAAGTAAGAGTATTATAAAGCAAACATTGATAACAGTATTATAAAAATAATTGGATAAATAAAATATGAATTAAAATACTAAAGTAAAATCACAGGGAATATTAATAGTAAATCACCACCATAAACAAACAAACAAATAAGCAAATAAATAAATAAATATCCTCCTGTCTTTATCCAAGTTTTGGCTAAAAAAATCATATGGAAAGGAATGAAACTGTTATACCAATGTTTGTTTTGCTTATGAGATTCAACCTGAAAAAATTATTAGGAAGACTAAAAATATATTATATTGGACCCTCCCCCATTTTGCTAAAAAGAGTATTGCTCAACAAAAAAAAATCTACCATTCTGTCAAAGTGGGGACAGAAAATTTTCATTACATCTCAGTTTTTCTTTCTTTCAACAAAATACTTGGATTAATAGAAAATAAATGAAGTAGTTCTGATCCAAACAAATCTCAGTATTGATACAATTATTAATGGAATTTTTACTAATAATTAGGAAATAAAGTACCATTTATTCCAAAACATAAGTGCCAATGTGGAGTCTGAAAAGAAATGTGAACAGATTTATAACTTTAATTTTTATTACTAGAATTGATTATGACCTTGGAGGACATTGGTATCGAGTGAGAAGATCAACATGAAGAAGATTTGGGGGGATTATAGTTCAAAGGAAATAGTCCTCAAACTATTTTGCAACTTCAAGTCATTATGACTTTATATCTTACAGAGACTCATTTTATTTCTATTGTCATGCAATTGTTTGGTGAAATGAGCCTCTGGATTATATAATTACTACTACTAGATCAAGTATAATTATTTTAAATTTCCAAATATATTTTCTTTAGAGAGGACTTATGACAAAGATATTATTATAAAGTAGACAATATATAAATGACTCTGTAGAAAGGAAGTGAAGAGGCAAGCTTTTATACACAGCAGTGTTCATCCAAAATGGACTGAAGATATATATATTTGGAGTATGGTAATGAAAGAGATAAAATATGCAATGCTAATTACTTTAGGATCATAAATCTGAAGAATAACATGAAAAATGTCACAAATAAACTGGGTGAGACTGGTGGGAGTTTTCTGGCATATCATGTGCTCTGGCTGGAACTGAAAAATGAGAGTCCTAAACTCATATAAGCTTTCCTTTCAGGGATATGATTTGAGTAATTCTACATGGGGGAATAGTAGTTTAAACAAATATGTTTACTAATACTTTAATATCTCTAGACTTTTTCAAGAGTTTGAAGTAGGGCATAGTCATATTCATTTAAACATCCCATCATTTAATCATTTTCTCAACAAATATTCAGCTACTGACCAGTTTCTGTGTTATAGAAACAAAGAAGAATGCTAGCAAATACATGTGTGAAGATTTAAGCAATTTTTTGACAACTAATCTTGTATAATTTGTAGTATATTTAAATCAAATTTCTTAAAAGCTTGACTTGCATTCATAACTTTTAATGGGAAAATGTAATGCACATTACTATTTTATTTATGAGACAAAATTATTCTTTACACATGGCATTTTGAAGGTGGATTAATGTGCCCAGTATACACCAATCACAGTACATTTCATGCTAACTCTAAAAGTACATCCTCAGGCAGAAGTGGTTATCTGATTAAAGGGGTAATATAGAAATTTGAAATGTTTCTTTGATAACTATGAGGCCAAAATTTGTTAAAGTAATAAAATCAATCTAATCACGATATTATTTAAGTAACAATTTTCTTAGTGCTGTTATAACATCCTTGTTCCTCAGGCTGTATATCATGGGATTAAACATTGAAGTCACAATGGTGTAGAAAAGAGAAAGCAGTCTGTCAGTTCCTACAGAATGATTGGATTTGGGGCTTAAATAGGTAATGGCAGCAGATCCAAAGAATAAAACAGCAACCAGCAGGTGGGAGGAGAATGTAGAGAAGTCTTTGGCCTTTCCGTAGGCTGTTGGCAACCTCAGAATTGTGGAAATGATTTTGCTGTAGGAGGCAAGTATCAACATAAAAGGGACTGCAAAAACAACATAGATACTAAATAGACAGATGTTTCATGCACTGTTGTGTCCCCACAGGCCATCTTGAGAAGGGGAGGGATGTCACAGAAGAAGTGTTTAATTTGATTAGAACCACAGAAATGCCGAGATAAAATTTAATACAGTTGCCCTATCTGGACTGGTATTCCACTGATTCGGAAACCAACTGTAAGCTGAATACAAGTCTTTTGGTTCATAACTAGAGGATAGTGTAGTGGATTACAGATGGCCACATAGCAGTCATAGGCCATCACTGCCTGAAGGAAACATTCAGTGGCCCCTAGCATAAGGAGGAAGCACATTTAGGGGGCACATTTCCTCTTAGAAATGCTTCTCTCTTGAGTCCACAGGTTTTCCAGAATCCTGGGCAGTGCTAGACACATAACAAATTTCCAATGAGGAAAAATTTGCCAGGAAAAAATTAAATTTTTTCATATAGCATATAACCAGGGTCAAGCCTGGTATATGAGGCAATTTCAAACTAAAATAATTATGTAAACCATGATGAACACTCCAGAAAGAAACCCTTGGAGATTTGGAAGGTCAGAAAATCCCAGGAGTACAAATTGCATCACTGTGGAAAAATTGCCTTCTGCCTTTTTCTTTTCATTTTTCATTGGTAGGCATAATTTAATCAGAAGTACAAGTTACTTCATTTTTCAAGACAAGGCTTTCGTTTTCTTATGTATAAACTTAGCATCAGTGCCCTCCTATTTTTCCAGCTCTGTACAAGAACAGATAATATAACTGCCTTTGGTTCTACATGTCAGTAAAAAGATGAACCACGTTTTCCTTTTTTTTTTTTTTTTTTTAATTTGTTAAGGTTTATTTTATTTCCTTATTTCTGGTTATATTTGTCAGCCAAAAGGGTTGATGCTGAGTATCTGAAAATGGTTGGATTTTCAAAAGGGTATTTATTTGAGGTAAAAGCTTACAGTTACAAGGCCCTCAAAAGTCCAACTCAAGGTTACTTCCTTAGCAAACTCTGTTGCCATGTGTTGAAGCAAGATGGTGGGCAATGTCAGCAAAGGTTCAGCCTTACATTTCCCTCTTAAGGGTCCATGGATCCAGCTTCTACCAATTTCAGCTGTAGGGTGGCAAAGGGCTCATCTCTCTTCCTGGGGCTTGTTTCTTTCCAGACACAGCTGCTCTGGTCTTTTCACAAGATCAGCTGTAACTATCAGGGAAATGGCTCATCTCTCTTCTGGGGACCTCTGCTGTGTCTATGGAGCTGAGTCTCTTCCTTTGTGTATCTTCTCTGTGTATCTACTTCTGTGTCTGCAGAACTCTCTTCTAGAGTGAATATCCATTTATACAGCACACCAAGTGAGTGGGGACTTAATGCTGCATGCCCTAGTAATGTTGTCAAATCAAAGCCCTAATCTTGATTTAAATAAGTAAAAGTAAAACATCTGAATTTAATTCAATCAAGGGTATCATGCCCAGAGAAACAGACCAGTTTACAAATATAATCCTCTTCTTTTTTTGGAATACATTAATAATATCAAACTGCTACACTGGTGATGACATGTAATTTTAGATTATGCTATCTGAAACTTGAAACTCAAAATCTGAATTTAGGTTCAATTGTAGCAATTAGTCCTTTTCAGTTGGCGTGCTTCCCTTCTCTCAATTATGTTTCCTATTTTCTTCATTTAAAATTAATTTTATTGCACAAGTAAATAGTTTGTAAGACTTTTAGAACAGTTTTATGAATGATGCATTCAAATATATTTAATAAAAACATGATACCTTTTCTGTATTATCTCTAAAATCTTTTATGTTATACATATCTAAGTTATTTTAGTATAAAAAATAATGATCTCAGCCCCCAAATATTATGGATGCCATTTAATCTTTTAAACTGGACTTTTTTGAATGTATAGTATGTGAGTCAGAAGTCATACATTTTATTCAGATTTTGTAGTGGGGGCAGAAGGAGCTCTAAAATGGCCTTCTGTCCAAGAAGCCCCAAGACATCAGAGTTAGTTTCACTTCTCATCTATGCTCATGCACGCAATTTTAATGAGAACATGCACATAATTATTCTGAATTGTAAACCTATTTTATAGGAGTATCAACTACAACCTAAAACTTATCTATGATAGTTTCCTAAGTATCCACATCCTCATTGATCACTGTTTTTCTTTACTACATCTGTTTTATTCAGTCTTTCCTTTGCAACATATGACTGAATGTACAACATGACTGTGCTGCAGTGTGATCTTCAATCTTTATTATTCATTATTCTTATTTCTTCATCTGGAGTATATGTTTCTTACAGTGTTTTATATAACTGTGCAATGAATGCTGTATTTGTTTTATAATAATTGATTTACAACTCCTTGGAAAAATTACAACTGAGTCAAATTGATTGTTTTTCTGGAATAATTCTCAATGGGTAAAAAGTAACTTTATTACAAAACTCAGCCTCCTTCCCTTAATAGAATAAAACATGCATGAATTACGTGTATGTGTGTTGTGTGTATAAAGGAATTATAACCTTTCCATTCATCATTGCAGAAGAAACACCTTGCCTCACTGTTTTCATGATATGGTAGATTACTTCTATATTATGCGTTAACTAATTGAAAGGCACAGAATCATTGCAGGGAATAGACAAACATATAAATATGTGCAAAGGACCTAAGGGTGAACAATGGACAAGAGCTCATTTTCAAAAACAGTATAAACAAATAGGACAGAAATAACTATCCATGCAAGAATTGGGCATCATGAATATTTTCCGTGAGTGAGAAAATTAAATAATAATTTCATTTATCATCTACAATATTTCCGACTAAATACTACAGTATTAAAGCTATATAGAGTTTCTGCAATCATTATCTTATACAATTATCCCAATGAAAATTTGATTGTAGGGATTGTTAAAGGTGCTGTAACTGAACCTCAAGGATGGGAAGAAAAGAGTAGATAGTAGGTGATACTCCTAAATTACGATTTCAAGTCTCTAAGACTAAAACACTCATGCTTTTCTTTCAGTACAATCTTCTACAAAATTTTAACAATGTTTTAATCACTAAGATAATTCAATCAAAATTATTTGTTGAATGAATCACCACATCCTTCTAGAATAGCTTGTATCATGCACCCCAACTTTGATGATATAACCATTGCCCTCAGAATTGCTATCCCTTTATTATACCTGCTCTTTTTGTAAGCTTTTCTCTTATTCTTTGATCCCCTCTCTACATTGTTCCCATCTGTCCATGAAGAGTAATGCATTTGAAGTTAAACTAAAAGTAGATGTCAAAAAACATTTAGTAAGTTCAAGCAACAACAGACCTTATAATCAATAATCTATTCAAAACTTTTTGTTGCCTCTATTTTTACCTGTTAAAGGGAAAAACTATTGTATGAATATTAAGTGAGATCCTTGAAGTAAAACTATGTATAAAGTGAAAAATATAATTATTCTACAAGTATCCAAACTGTGTTCAACTTCTGAAAACAATCAGGTCAAAAAAGCCAAAAAAACTTCTCAAAACTTCGAGCTGGATTTACTGAGTTTTGGAAACTATTAGAAGGTACTATTTATACAACTTGGAAAGAAAATCACTAGACAATTCAACCAACATATTGACACCTTTATACATTGACATATTTTATGTTTATTTTTCTGGTCACTCCAGTGAAAGAATGGTTTTCCCTGATGTAGGGATCTTGTTATCAACTACCAAATCTATCATGACAATGTATATATTGCTTATATTCAAAGAAAGTTTATAAAATCAAATTTAAGAAAGGAAATAAAAATCAGAAATTGGCAAATACAATTGAGGAGTCTTTTGAAAATTTTCTGGAGGAGAATTCTCTAATGACAAAAATGAAAACAGGTCAATAAATCCCTAATATTTTCAGATTCTTTTATCATTGGACTTAACTCTTATCATACAAGAACTTTCTTTATATCAGTAATATCTATATATGCATTAATATATATACTCAGTTCAGTAATGCACATCAGTTTCATACACATTATTTAGATATAATTTGATTTTAATGAGATATCCCAAATTTAATACATGTAAAACACTTAAATCCGTTGTTTACACATATAATCACTTGATAAATGTTAGCACTTATGATGGTGATGACAATGGTACTAATCTTCAATATATTGGGCCATTATATTACAAAGTGCTTTGTATTTTATTTTCACTTGATCTTACAATCAGGAAAGTCAGAAAATTACAAAGGCTATATGAAACAATATTTGAAATTTTTTAAAAACCAAGAATATTTTTTTTCATTTTCTGGAATTCAATGTTTTTTGCTGATGCTTAAAAAAGTAGAGATACATGCAAAAATTAATTTGATATTGGACAGAAATAGGTCAGGCTTACCTGTTTGTACTGAGGGAAATTTCATGCTTAACTTCATTGATTTAGGTAAAAAGCAGAAATAAAATTAGGAAAAAAATTAATGTTATATAAAATCTTTATTGAAACAGATGTTATCTTCTAAAATACATTCTGCTGTAATAACAAATAGGATTCTTGAAGCAAGAAAGATTCTCTTCCCTGGGGATCAGCTCCATTCCCATGTTGATTTCTAATTGAACTAACTCATTCTTTATTCCACTCAAGGAGTTTGGAACAATCAAACACATATTTGACTACACTACTCCTAATATATTTTCTTAGTCTTTCAATAACTCTTGCTGTTAATTTCAAATGTATTTCATATGAATCTTGGCAATACAGATTCAGTCACATATTGAATAATACATTTATGGTATATTTTTCCAGATATACCTCATAAAGCCTGGCAAATTAGAGCTATGTTTTAGCAGAGTATTGTAATTGGAAGACTTAAAAACCACATGTTCAAATCCCTAGCCTTTAGTTACGGCCAGTTGAATTTCTATGTGTCAAATATTTGTAAAAATAAAGAAATGATGGCACTTCAGTTGCACATGGTTGTAATTTTAAAAGACATTGAGAAAGGAAATAGCCCCATTTTAAAACTTAGGGATAGGGAAGCGGCTGTGGCTCAATCAGTAGGGCTCCCGTTTACCATATGAGAGGCCCCAGGTTCAGTTCCCGGGGCCTCCTGGTGAAGGCAAGCCCGGCCGCACGGCGTGGTTAGCTGACCCAGCGAACACAAGCAGCAAGGGGGGGATAAATGAATAAATAAATAAAATCTTTAAAAAAAAATAAACAACAAAAAATCCTTGGGGATATATTTGTCTAATATGAGGCTGGTGGACTCACAAAATTTTTAGCCAATTAAGGGTAAACAATAGAGAAAATTATAGCAAATTCTAAATTTGCATATAAAATATTAAGATATGTTGATTTTGTTAATTGACTCATTTAATACACTTGATATGATGCTAAAGAGTTCCTTTTTCAAACAATGTGGGAACTCACAGGCTGCCATATGTGTTTCCTTTAAAAGCAGAAAGATCATTGGCAAATTATGGAAGTTCTGCTCACTTCCACACTATCTTTATCAATATATTTCCCCTGTTCAGATCTTACTACCTTCTATTGATAACAAAATCCAAATATGGAAACCTGTGGTAGGATTTTATATGAAGGATTTTCCTGAGTCAATATGTGTATAATTGTTCAAGACTGAGTCAGTTGGGAATTCTTCCCTAAGAATTTGAATCTTAAAAATTGCGTGTTAATAAAAACAAAAAAAGTAGATGCAATTCACTTAGTCTATTAGACATTCTGTGCAGAAACTAACAACTTCCTGTTGTCATTCCTTAGTCTGGTTCTTCAGCTTCACCTTTGTTTCATATCATTTTTTTTTCATTTCTGTTTGAGATTACTTTTATCGTTGAAGCCAGAGGGATGAGGGAAAAACAAAAAATAAGGGATTTGTCTACTGAGAAATAATAAACTAAGCTGCAAAGCAATAAAGGCTTTTGGGGGTGGGTCTTAGAATTGCTATTCAGGGAACACAATCTCAGGTAGCAACCCACATTGTGTCCCAAATTGGCATTTCTAAGCAAGAGTTTTTAAAGGAAACTATTATACAAGTTGTTTGTGTTGATGGATATTTGGGGGTAATCCAGTTGTCCTTCAGGTCAGATAACTTAGCTGTTTATCTTGTGGTTTGTTTATGGTGTCCTGATGTCCTTAGGGTTTTCGGGAACATTGTTGCTTTGCATACTGTGACAGTGTGTGATAGCTGGCTGAGACCTGCCTAAGAATGGACCATTTGAAATCTCTTAGCTATAGACACTCTTATTTTGTTTTTATATTTCCTCCTATTTCATACAAATTTAAGAAGTCATTTAAACTTTTTAAGCCCTTAGATGTATTGCATGTATTATGATTATTTTTACAAAATACTTAGGTTGTTATCTAAAACATATTAAATAGATGCTAAATAAGGAATATCTCTTGTGAGAATAATTTATTTTTTGTGATTATTGAGAAATATAACCATGGAGAACATCAGGAATTTGTTAATACATAGGATTTAAACTAAGCTGTTCTATAAAAGATGTAAAAATGTTTCAAGTTAGGAGTTTCTCTGCCATGAAAAATTCTGTAGAAAGAAGTCTAATTTGTTGAAATGGTGATGCCATCCTCAATATGATTCTTTCACTCACTTATTCTTTTTGAGTTGTACAATTTGGAAACAACATGCAGAATTTCAAGTCTTGCTCCATCATCTAAATTTAGTCACAAAACTACACCAATCTGGAATAGAGATAGTGTAGAGAATATAAACTTTATCTGCACCGTCATAAGACCAGCTAAGATTTTCTCTATCATTAAATAAGATAATAATGAATATCAGTGGAAACTTATGGTTTTCTAACATTAGCGCCTTTCTGCCCATCTAACTATGAATTGTACAATTCTTTTCCTGCACAGAACATGCCTGAATGTTCAAATGTTATAACTTCAAGAATTTACTGCATCTAGGTTATGGTCAAGTATCTATATCAGGTTACTTGTGTTTCCTCTTATTATAGAGATTATAAAACAATAGAATTGTTTCCATAACCTGCTACCTCCACCATATACATGGACATGCAAACGCCAAAAACAATAAAGGAAACTATTTAGAGTTTATAGGAATTAGAAATAAATTCATGTATATGTAAAGACGAATGCATAGATAGATGGACAAATGTGTAATAAACAGTGATCTCTACC
>JAKSZT010038852.1:5560-30770 GCA_026826555.1 Tolypeutes matacus | reverse complement strand
AATGTAATTTCTAAAATATAGTATCATGTTTTGGTGCAATCATATAGCCTCTATTCACATGAGATCATAATCCAGGAACAACTAATTAGGAAATGCTCTCATCAATGTACAGTTTATAAAAGTACCAAGACAGAACCAAGACAGGTTCAAGGCCCAACTTAATATGAAATACTCAGTGTCTATTTTTAAAAGCTTGAAAGATTACATTTATTTCCCATTCAGGGCAATATATTTAATATTAAAATAAAAATAGCTTGAAATGGATGTTGATGTAAGTGTAATTTTTAGATTCCTTCTTTACCCTTAGAACTGTGTAATACAAAGAATTATGAGATCACAATAATATTCTATCATATTCCATTACAGTGTCTTTTGGTATTACAATATTTCAGTCTATGTTACTAATTTAATTAAAAGATAGAGCTATTAAATTATTTTAGCATCAATCCTTACCAGTTTTGCAAACCCAACTCACCTCAGACATTATGATTTTATCCACTGTGGCATTAGCTACATTCTCCAACTTTCTTATTGGAATCACATAAAATCTTGGTCAGAGGAAAGTTTATGATATATGAGTGAGGTCACAAACCTGAACTTCTTTGAGAATTAGGAAACATTTTACAATAGTTAATTTATGTTGAAGTATTCAATAGTGGCTTAAAATCTCTATGTTTTATAACCACAAATGTGGATTTATTGTTCATTCTGCCTGTCATTTGGTTATTTGTTCTCCCTCTGAGATGCATACTGATCGTGCTTCTCCCAACTGGAACATTATCAATTTTTGAAAGGCAAATAAAAGTACCTAGAAAGTCACTTACTGGCTTTTAAATCTTTTGGCCAGTAATTGCACTTGCACTAATGTTTCATAGTCCACTCCTAAATATAAAGAGATGTACCACCTTGCTATGGATTGAATCATGTTCCCCACAAATATGAGTTCAAGTCCTAACCCCAGTCCAGTGGATGAGAACTCACTTGTAAATAGCATCTGCAAAGATCCCATTAGTTAAGATGAGGCCAAACTAAATCAAGGTGGGCTTTAATTCAATATGACTGAAGTCCTTATAAGAAGTGGAAACTTACAGACAGAATTAGACAAGTGGCCATGTGATGGAGATATAAATTGAGTTATGACTGTAGCCACCAAGAGAACCCTACAGACTTCAGAGAAATCAAGATCATGCTGACATATTAATTTTGAATTCATAGCCTCCCAAACTGTGATAAAATACTTTCCAACCAGTATTTAAGCCAACCAGTCTGTGGTATTTATTACAAAATTCCTGGTAAACTAAGACATTTGACCTTTAGTCCTGAAGGCATAGGAAAAGGTTATTGATGAGTGATGATGATCACTGATCATGATCACCTTTCTAATTACCAAAATATTTGACTCACTTTACTTTTCTCATATAAAATGTACTCAATATATCTCCAAAGAAAACAACCCAAATTCAGACTTGTCTTATTCTAAGACCTTGTCCTCTGATGAGCACTTCAGTTGCCTGAAAAAGCAAAAAGTAAGACACTAGGGGAAAAAATGGAAGAAAATGTCACTGTGTATACAAGAATGGGTCTTATAGTGATGAAAGGCAAAATGTCTAAAAAATTTTACATATATTTCATTATTTTATATCTCTTTTTAAATTATTTTTATTTTAAAAAGCCTTTTTCATTTTATTTCTTATTTTTTAAATTATCATTATTTCATTTTCTTATTAATTGTATTTAACTAATTTATTGGCCTAAGTTTTGAAGAAGTTTTAGATCACAGATGGGTTACAACTGTGGCAGGGGAGGATCATTGCTGTGAGGTATCAAAGATGGGGGATACATGGGAGAAAGCTCACCTGGGCATACATATGAGCCATATAAATGTGTTCAAACATTAATGAGCCATTGTCACAGTGGGTGAAGATTCACATTATAACCAAAAGAATATCAAATTCCCATCCTGAGGAGCTCTGCCATACTTTCTAATGGAACAGCAATAATCCCCCGAGTACAGGGGCAATGATTAGTGAAGGAGGATGGACCATAAACCAGCCCTTGATATTGATGACTGTGCTTATGAAGCTTTACTCCTGAAATTGAAACGTAGCTGTAACAGTTGACCAATTTGATGTAATTATGAATTCCAAAAATATAATTGGATCATGCTTATAAACTGAACTGTTAATCTGGGCATGATTAGGTTATGATTAGGGCATTGAGCCCCACCCCTTGGTGGGTGGGGAATTGAATATAAAAGGCAAGGCAAAGGACAGAGTTGAAGCAGTCTTTGAGAAGCAGTTTTGATGTTGGGAAAAGGCCCCAGGAGAAGAGAAACGAGCCGTTCGCCTGATAGTCTACAGCTAACCTTGCGGAGGCTCCAGAAGAGCTAAGCCCGGAGAGAAATGCAGCCCCGGGAAGAGAGGAACCCCAGAAGCCTGAACCCTGGCAAATGCCGGCAGCTGTCTTGCTCTAACACGTGGCAATGGACTGTGGTGAGAGAAGAAACTTAATGCTTTATGGCCTGGTATCTGTGGACTTCTACTCCAAATAAATACCCTTTATAAAGACCAACCCATTTTTGGTATTTCACATTAGCACCCCTTTGGCTGACTAATACAGTAGCCTAGTAATATAGGGTATCTAGAGTTACCTCCTGGGAGCCTCCTAGTTGCTCAAAGGTGGCCTCTCTCTAAACTGAACTCAGAAGATAAATACATTACCTTACCCCAGCCAGAGACATGACTCCTGGGGATGAGCATACCTGGCACTGAGGGATTACCACCAAGTACCAACTAACAATGCATCAGGAAAAGGCCTTGAAAAAAGGAGGCAAAAGATAAAGCCAAATGAGTTTATATGGCTAAACTTCAAAATGAGTTGGGAGGTCATTCAGAGGTTACGCTTATGCACATCTCAGGAGGAACTCATTGACTGGCAAAATAGATACTTCCCCAAATAGTGGGGCTCCTGAGGGCTCTGGAGACATCCAGACACTATAGTCAGGACAGATAGCTCAGGAGTTTGGTGTCTTGCCAGTGGGCTCTACGTTGGAATTTATGCTTCCCAGAGTGACAAAATGGGACTCAACTGTGGTTTCCCTACACATGGCTGTTCTGTCCTTCAATTTGAACCTATAATTTGAACTAGAGTTGGTAGGTGTACATCCAAGAGATTTATTTTATTTATTTATTTATTTATTTTAAAGATTTTATTTATTTATTCATTTATCTCCCCCTTGCTGTTTGTGCTCGCTGGGTCAGCTAACCGCGCCGTGTGGGCGGGCTTGCCTTCACCAGGAGGCCCCGGGAACCGAACCCGGGGCCTCCCATATGGTAAATGGGAGCCCTACTGACTGAGCCACAGCCGCTTCCCCATCCAAGAGATTTAAATCTTTGGGCTGTCCATGTGCCAAATTGGTCCTTAATCTCAATGAAGTTGCAACACCTACTTTCTAGTTCATTGATCTCACCCAGGACAACTAACAAGGGTGTGAAAATGGACAACCACCATACCAAGGAATTGAGAGAGTCTACAAGTGAAAGCAAGAGAGTACCATCCATCTGCTGTATGAGATTGAAGCCCCCTCTCAAACAAAGATGAAGTGGACATCACCATCCCAGAATCCTTAAGAATGGAGAATGAACTATGAACTAAAGTAGACTTCTTGGTATTCTATTATAAACTTATTGTGATTCTAGCAATAGAAGAAATTATATCATTGATGTGGAGGCAGTGGCCACTGGAAGTTCTGAGGGCAGTGAGAGGGAAGAACATGTGTAACATGGGGGCATTTTCAGGACTTGGGAATTGTCCTGAATGACATTGCAATGACAGATACAGGTCATTATATATCTTGCCATAACATACAGAATTGGGTGGGAAAGAGTATAAACTCAATGTAAACTGTAATCCATGCTTTAGGGCAATGCTCAAAAAATGTGTTCATCAATTACAATGAATGGATCACAGTAATGAAGGATGTTGTTAATGTGGGAAAATGTCAAAAGTGTGGGGAGTAGGGCAATGGGAATCCCCTATGTTTTATATGTAACATTTATGTAATATAAGTATCTTTAAAAAATTAAGAAAAGAAAAAAAATACCTAAAAGATAACAGAAAGAACAAAGATGAACAGGATTATCAATGGCAGAGCTGTCAAAATTCACCAGAGAAGCCAGGACGAGAACCACCTCCAGCTTCATCATCAGGTGGAGGACAGTTTCTCCAGGCCTCCCTGGTTTTGGTGCAAAGAAACACTGAACTTGTAATGCAAACTCAGATTTACTAAACACTTTGAGCCTTCCTAGAGCTCCTCATGGAGGATTTGATAAAGGTGCCTTGACTGAAAGGAAATGGAAACTAGGTCCTGTTCCTATTTTATAGGAGGAGATGAGGGCTCTATATGTGTATGTGTATGTATGTGTGTGTGTGGGGGGGGGAGGTGATGACATTCACAGGTGCTAAGACAGCAGGGCATGGTTCAAGATCAATATGATGGCCTGTGCTGGGTGTAGAGTGGATTGGGGTGAGGGAGATTGGTGAAATGCTGTTACTGAAACAAAAATAAAATAATGTAAAGTAATTTAAGTTTTCTGGGCCTGGTTTCCTCATCTGTAAATCGGGATGTTTCTATGGGAGTCCAGTTATAAAAATGGAAATACACTAGCTTTTTCAATCATAAGGAATGTAATTCAGAAAATGTGTTTAATAGGAGATGGGTGAAACAAGGAGTCAAAGAATGCTGAATTAACCTGGAGATTAAAAACATCAAGAAACTCCCTCCATCCTGGGAGATGGAGAAACACTTGAACACGTTTCAAGTGGAGCCCATGGTGAGGACCCTTTTTCAGAATCTGGAACCAGTGTAGAGACTGACAGGTAAGATTCAGAACAATGGAAAGAGTGATTGGCTTTGGGACCTGGAGTCATTATGAGTCACAGCTATTGCTAAGGACCCCAAATAAAGTAGAGAGAAATGCAGAAATATGATGCCTTTTTACTATGTCCTTCCAGACTTCAACTAGAGCCTCATAGTGGGATTTCCTGTAGAAAACAATGTGCCTGGTGATCATGGAGAATGTAGTATACTCTGTTATATTCAGAGAAGAGTAAGAATACTGAAAATATCTGCAAATAAACAGTGACCATCATGGAGATTAATAATTGTACATGTTTTATATTGTGCTTGTCAGTGTCTTTATATTTGTTAATACATTTGTCATAAAATTTGCTTTATTTAATGCTGCCAGAGTTAAACCAATTTTCCTTTAAGCTGATACATTCCTGATGTACTTTTACTCATCCTTTAATTTTCAGACATTCTGAAACTTTAAATTTCACATATATTTACTTAACACTAGTTTTTCTCTAGATGCTTTGTTTTTTGCTGAGAACATTATGCCTGTTTACATTTGCTGAAAGGGGTGATATACTTAGATTTGTTTCTACCATTTTATCTTGTACCTTCTAATTGTCTGCCTTCTCAATATTGCCCTTCAACTCATTCTTGTCTTCTTTCTCATCATTTTTTCTTTTTATGCTTTCCTTCTTCTTGTTAAGACATCATACAATATGTTTTTATATTTTTAGTAATTTTCTGATTTTACTCCCATGTGACATATTTATTTTTATATTTATTACATCTTTAATATATTATTAATCAAATAATATTATATATTTTAATTCAACAATCTTCCCATCTATTTCAGTATAACAAACCACCATGAAACTTTGTGGTTTAAGACAAAATTTATTATTATTGCTCATGTGCTGTGGGCTCACTGGATTGATTGGGAATGTTTTCTGTTAGGGCAGGAGTCTCCAACGAGTTTGAAGTGTGGTTATGGTTGCAGTTACCTGGAATCCCCATTGGGATGTATTTCCAAGAAGGTTTCTTTAGTTCCATATTCATTGCCTCAATGCTGCACCCTGTGGACTTTATCTCCAGCAGAAATGCCTTAGTTTCTCATGTGGATCATACATGCTCAACTAAGTCCTCAGTCACTCTTTTCAGTGATGCTCATTGAGACAGGCATTTTTATTGAGATCCAATATTTACAGGTTTCTCTAATACACATAGTTTCTAAATTCTGTACTTTATTTAGGGGTCTTCTGTATGACCCTCACCATTTGGGGGCCTTATATTTTGCCTTTGTTTTCCATACCAAATAGGTCGTGAACACTATTACCATTTTGTTTCTTTGGGCCAGTGTTCTTGCTAAGGAGGTTGATACTCTTTTGTTTTATTTTACTGAGTTCCTGCTTATTTATGAACTAGATAAATTGGTTTTTACATTTGGGTCTGAGCGGAGGTCAGGTGTACCACAAACGGGAAGACAAGGCCATATGCATTAGAAAAAATGGTGTGTGACTCACAGTTCCCATAGAAAGAGGGTGTCATGAGGGAATGATGGGAAGCACAATTGGCTCAGGTGAGTTAAGAGGAAGTGGGGAACACACAAGCAGAGCAAGGAGGGCCTGTGGGCTTGTGCCTTTATTGTGGTTCAGGGGTGGAAGTTTTCCATGGGAAATAAGGATTAGTTCAATTAAAAGAAAATGAGCACATAAAGGGAAAATGACCTGGGGTCTGAGGATGGTGGAGACGGTTTAATTTAGTATCAGCTGTGGATTTTGAGTGAGGTCTGTGTTGGTGTAGTGAGCGGCCACAGAAGTGGTTTGGACTCTGGGGGAGTTTATACCTTAGGGCTAGAAGGCTGCTTGTTAACTAGGCCAAAGGCAAGTGTTCATGCAAGTAGCTTAGCCAAAGTAAGATGGATGCTGAGGCAACACATAAAACCATTGTGATAATTATAACACAGCTTAACTTAGGTTTTCATCTCTGAAAAAAATATATATATATATAGTATTTTGATATATAAAACAAAAGTGCGCATGTACCTCTCTCTTTCTCTCCTTCTTTCTCTCACTTTCTTTCTCTCTATATATCTCCAGATTGGTCTATCTATCCATCAAAGTCTTTGGGTTGGTCATGGTACACAAATTTTTTTTTTTTTTAGTTTACTAAACTAATCAATGTAGTTTAATCACAGTTATCTAATCACATGAGTTCTGTGATATAACATTGATTGTATATCAATATGAGTACATAGAGGTGATAAAGCATAAATTTTACATAGTTTTCAAAACTAATCAACATGGTGTTTACACAGTTCACTGAGTTCCATGTTTTAACATTGATTTTAAGTCAAAAAGTATATAGCACTCAAAAAACATGAATTTTACATGTTTTGAAACTAATCAACATAGTGTTTTCACAGTAAATAGAGTCTCTTCTGTGTTTTTACATTCATTGTAGGTCAATATAAGTACATAGTGGTCAATAAAGCATATATTCTTTGTATTTTTTTTCCTTTTTTTAAATTTATATATATATATTTTAAATGTACTTAGATTACCTAAATATTACACAGAAATTACAGAGATTCCCATGTTCCCCACCGCTCACACCTCCCACAACATACCACACAAACATCTTTCATCAGTGTGGCACATCACCCGCAAAGGATATACACATCCTGGGGTCTTGCAACCAAGCATAGACCACAGTTCACATCGTAAACCACACTCCCTCCCACACAGTTCTGCAGGGTATATGCTGATGTAAAATGGCCTACATCTGTTGCCACAATGCAACTCAGGACAACACCCAAGTCCCGAAAAAGCCCCTGTATTTCAACTGCCCTTCCCCTCCCTGGCCCGAAAGTGTCCAGTGGCTACCAGCTCCACCTCATTGTTATATTTTCTTCCATTGCTTGAATCACAATATGTCTACAACAGAATACCATTAAGTCCACTCTAGTCCATAGTTCTTCCCCCAATCCTGAGTGGACTGGGATGGTGATGTCCACTCCACCTCCAAGTGAGAGAGGGCTTATATCCCATGGATATGGTGGGTGGGATGATCCTGCCTGCAGCTCCAGGCTCTCTCCATTCCATGGGATGGCCGTTGCCCATCCTCGTCTCCTCACCAGGTGACTTGGGTGAGTCCATTGAACTGTAGGGTAGGAGTTGAAGCTCCACCGAGATTCCAGGCACAGCTGGCACATAGGTAGGCCAGAGGCTCCTGTCTCTGGAAGTATATATAAAAACTCCTGCATCACATATAGGTTTGAATAGAAGGGACTGATGGATCATGTGCAGGGAGAACTTACTTGAGTCTAACTCTGTCACTCTAAGGAGCACAGATTCCAAAGTAGAGCCCACTGATCGGGCATCAATCTCTGGAGCTATTCCCCCCATATAGGACCTGGGTGTTTACAGAGCAATCAGGAGCCCCTCTGTTTGGGGTGATACCCACTTTGGTGTTCTATGAGATCCTACTGAGCTGTGCGTAAGCGTTACCTCTGGGATGACCTCCCGACTCTCTTTGAAGTCTCTTAGCCACATGAACTCATTTGTCTTTACCTTTCCCCCTTTTATTCAAGGTCTTTTCCCAGTCATATTTCCAGTTGGCACTTGGTATTAATCCCTCATTGCCCGGATAGCTCATCCCCGGGAGTCATGTCCCATGTTGGGGGGAAGGTAATGCATTCATATGCTGAGTTTGGCTTAAAGAGAGGCCACATTTGAGCAACAAGGGGGGTCTCAGGTGGCAACCCTTAGGCACCCCATAACAGTAGACTGTTTCAATTACAAGAGTAAAGACTCATAAGGCTAGTCATCAACAGCAAGAACCCATCAGTGGGCCATCCTCTTTTGCCAGACACTGCCCCTGCACTCAGGGGACTGTTGCTGCTCCCTTGGAGAATGTGGCAGAGCTCTCCAGACTGGGAATTCAGAGTCCCTCATTTATAGAGTGATTGTCTACCCACCGTGACCATGCCCCATCCCCTGATCATTTGAACAATTTTACATATCTTTCATGTATATTCAGATAAACTTACTCCCATGAATCCCCCATCCCAGACACTCCCCACCAATGATCCTCTGCAGCCCCCATTGTAACCCTTCTATGATCTAAATCTTCCTTGAACATGAAGTCCATATAATAACCAAATACAATTAAGGGGAAACAGAAATAATAATGATAAGCTTAAATGCAAGAGATAAATACAAGGAAACTCAGAAGAAAAAAACAAAACTAAACTAAAAATAAAATATAATTAGTGGATTGGGACATTCAAAAAAATGGGAAAAAAACAAAAAAAATTCCTTTTTTAAACATTATTCTTTTTTCCTTTTATCGCTGTTTTATCGGATGTCCAGGGTACCATGACACATTCCCCCTCTCATTCCCCAGTGTCTCCAAAATTTTCATTTAATTTTCAAAGAAGTTTTAGGTCACAGCAAAGTCACACACATATTCCTGGACACTCCCACATAGCCAGCCTCCCTCCCCCTTCCCCACCCCATATTAAAACCTTTTTTTTTTAATGGATGTTAGCATTGTTATAACTGTTACACAGATAGTAAAATATAGCAACTAAACATTATCCATGGTTTACAGTATAGTTTACAATTTAGACAGTACAGTTTAATTTTTTTATGGTATATACCATGTCCATTACTGTAAGGTCATGAAAAACCTTTCCCATGACCACTAAATACCCTATTTGATCTTAACTGTTCCTTCCTCCCCATCCCCCCGGGGCATATGACACTCCCATGTCTTGACTCATGGAATGACAAGATTCATAATTACATGCCCTGAGTATTCCAACCTGCCCTTCCTAATCTACCCACCTGTCAATCCTGCACCACCAAACCCAGTAATATCACTACCCATCTGTCCTATCCTTAAATATGCAACTATACTCTATCCCTTTACCATAGATTATGTCCATTTGGGTGATGGCTCACAGCCTACTCTTCTCTTTCTCTCCTTTGTTAACCTGTCTTTCAGACAATGGCTCTCAGAGACTGCTCACTTTCCTCAGTTCAAATCAGTGAGGTCATATACTGTTCATCCTTCAATGCCTGGCTTGCTTCACTCAACATAAGGTCTTCAAGATTCATCCATGTTATTCCGTGTGTTAGCACTTTATTCCTTCTTACAGCTGAGTAATATTCCATTGTATGTATGTACCACATTTTGCTTATCCATTCATCTGTTGAGGGGCACCGGGGCTGATACCAACTTTTGGCAATGGCGAACAATGCCAATGTGAACATTGGTGTGCATATATCTGTTTGTGTCTTTGCTTTCAATTCTTCCGAGTATATACCCAGCAGTGAAATTCCTGGATCATCTGGAAGATCTATTGTTAATTTTCTGAGGAAGTGCCAAACTGTCCTCCACAGTGGCTGGATCATTCCACATCCCACCAGCAGTGGATGAGGGTTCCTATTTCTCTACACCCTCTCCAACACTTAGAGTCTGCTGTTTTTTTAATAGCTGCCATTGTGATGGGTGTAAGATGGTATCTCATTGTAGTTTTGATTTGCATTTCCCTGATAGCAAGTGATGTCGAGCATTTTTTCATGTGCTTTTTAGCCATTTGTATTTCTTCCTTGGAGAAGTGTCTTTTCAGTTCACTTACCCATTTTTTAAATGGATTGTTTGTTTTTTTTATTTTCACGGTGTAGGATTTCTTTATATACGCAGGATATTAGGCTCCTATCAGATATATGTGCCAAATATTTTCTCCCATTGGGTACGCTGCCTCTTTATTTTCTTAATAACGTCCATTGAGGTGCAGAAGTTTTTAATTTTGAGGAGATCCAATTTATCTATTTTTTCTCTTGCTGCTTGTGCTTTGACTGTGAAGTTCATGAAACTATTTCCTATTATAAGGTCCTGTAGATGCTTTCCTACATTATCTTCCAAGGTCTTTATGGTTTTGGCTCTTAAATTTAGATCTTTGATCCATCTTGAGTTGATTTTTGTATAAGGTATGAGATGGTATTCTTCTCTCATTCTTTTGGATATGGATATCCAGTCTTCCAAGCACCACTCGTTAAAGAGGCCATTCTCTCCCAATTGAGTGGGCTTGGTGGCCTTGTCGAATATCAGATGACTATATATGAGGATCTATATCAGAACTCTCAATCTGGTTCCATTGGTCAGTAGGTCTATCCTTGAGCCAATGCCATGCAGTTTTGATCACTGTAGCTTTGTAGTATGTTTTAAAGTCTCGTAATGTGGTACTTCGAACTTCATTTTTCTTTTTCAATATGTCTTTGGCAATTCGGGGCCTCTTCCCTTTCCAAATTCATTTTGTGGTTAGTTTTTCCAGTTCCTTAAAAAAATACCGTGTTGATTTTTATTGGGATTGCATTAAATCTGTAGATTAGTTTGGGTAGGATAGACATCTTGATGATGTTTAGTCTTCCTCTCCATGAACAGGGAATATTTTTCCATTTATTTAAGTCTTCTTTGATTTCCTTTAACAGTGTTGTGTAGTTTTCTGTATATAAGTCCTTTACATCTTTAGTTAAATTTCTTCCTATGTATTTGATTCTTTTAGTTACTAATGTAAATGGCATTTTCTTCTTGATTTGCTCCTCTGATTGCTCGATATTGGTGTAGAGAAATGCTACTCATTTTTGAGCACTGCTCTTATAGCCTGCAACATTACTGAACTCCTTTATAAGTTCTAGAGCTTTGTTGTAGATTTCTCTGGGTTTTCTATGTATAGGATCATGTCCTCTGCAAATAATGAAATTTTTACTTCTTCTTTTCCAATCTGGATGCCTTTTATAGCCTTTTCTTGCCTCAGTGCTTGAGCAAGTACTTCTAAGACAATATTAAATAGGAGTGGTAATATTGGGCATACGTGTCTTGATCCCAATCTCAGAGGGAAGGCTTTTAGGATTTTACCATTGAAGATGATGTTAGCTTTGGGTTTTTCATATATACCCTTTATCATATTCAGAAAGTTTTCTTCTATTCCTGTCTTTTTCAGTGTTTTTAACAGGAAAGAGTGCTGTATTATGTTGAATGGTTTTTCTGCATCTATAGAGATGATTATGTGATTTTTTTTTCCAGTTTGTTTATGTGGTGTATTACATTGATTGATTTTCATATATTGAACCATCCTGGCATACCCGGGATGAAACCCACTTGGTCATGGTGTATAATCTTTTTGATATGTTGTTGAATGTGACTAGCATGTATTTTGTTGAGGATTTTAGCATCTAGGTTCATTAGAGAAATTGGTCTGTAATTTTCCTTTCTAGTGGTATCTTTTTTTGGTTTAGGTATTAGGGTAATGTTGGCATCATAGAATGAGTTAGGAAATATTCCTTCTACTTCTATTTTTTGGAAGAGCTCAAGCAGAATTGGTGTTACCTCTTTCTGGAATATTTGTTAGACTTCAACTGTGAAGCCATCTGGCCCTGGGCTCTTCTTAGTTGGGAGGTTTTTGATGAGTGAGTCTATCTCTTTAATTGTAATTGGACTGTTGAGTTCATCAATTTTTACTTTCATCAATGTAGGGTGTTTGTGCATTTCTAGAAACGTGTCCATTTCCTCTAAATTATCATTCTTGTTGGCATATAATTTTTCAAAGTATCCTCTTATGATACTCTTTATTTCTGTGGGGTCAGTAGTGATATCCCCTCGCTCATTCCTTATTTTGTGTATTTGCATCTGTTCTCTTTTTTCTTTTTTAGTCTGGTTAAGGGTTTGTCAATTTTATTGATATTCTCGAAGAACCAACTTTTGGTTTTGTTTATTTTTTTCTAGTGCTTTCTTATTCTCTATTTCATTTAGTTCTGCTCTAATCTTTGTTATTTCCTTCTTTCTACTTCCTTTAGGTTTAGTTTGTTGTTGTTTTTCCAATTCCTCCAAGTGTGCTGTTAGGTCTTCAATTTTAGCTCTTTCTTCTTTTTTAATATATGTATTTATGGCTATGAACTTCCCTCTCAGGACAGCTTTGGCTGCATCCCATATGTTTTGATATGTTGTGTTGTCATTTTCATTAGTTTCAAGGTAGTTACTGATTTCTTTTAAGATTTCCTCCTTGACCCACTGTTTGTCTGAGAGCATGTTGTTTAACTTCCATATCCTTGTTCCTAACCTGTTTCTCTGGCCCTTAGTGATTTCCAATTTCATTACATTGTGATCAGAGAAATTACTTTGTATAATCTCAATCTTTCTGTATTCATTGGGAGTTGTTTTGTGGCCTAGCATATGGTCCATATTGGAGTATGTTTCTTGTCCACTCAAGAAGAATGTAAATCCTGCTGTATTTGAGTATATTGTTCTGTAATTCTCTACTAAGTCCAGGTCCTCTAATGTATTGTTCAGAGTCTTTGTTTCTTTATTGATTCTCTGTCTAGATGTTCTGTCAAATGATGATAATGGTGTATTAATGTCCCCCACTATAATTGTAGAGGCATTTATTTCTCCACCTAGTTTTTCTAGAGTTTGCCACTTGTATTTTCAGCCACCCCGATTAAGTGCATAAATGTATATGATTGTTCTCTCTTCTTGAGAGATTACCCCTTTTACTAATATATAGTGTCCATCTTTGTCTCTTACAATAGTTTTGCATTTAAAGTGTATTTTGTCTGATATTAGAATAGCTACTCCTGCCCTTTTTGGTAATTGTTAGCTTGTAAAATTGTTTTCTAGCTATTCACTTTCAGCCTCCTTGAATCACTGGGTCAAAGGTGAGTTTCTTGCAGACAGCATATAGATGGATCATATTTCTTTATCCATTCTGCCAATCTATGTTTCTTGAGTGGTGAATTTAATCCATTAACATTCAGTGTTATTACTCACAATGAATTCTTACTTCAGCCATATTTTCTTTGGATTAATGTATGTCATATGTTGTTTTGTTTCTGTTTTTATCTTTTTAGTTGTTTTTAAACTCTCCTCCAACTCTCTCTCCCTTGATTTTTCCTTTCAACTTGAAGAACTTCCTTTAGTATTTCTTGAAGTGCTGACTTCTTATTGACATACTCTCTTAATTTCTGTTTATTTGTGACTATTTTGAATTCTCCATCATTTTTGAATGCCAGTTTTGCTGGATAGAGAATTCATGGCTGGAAGTTTTATTCTTTTAGTACTTTGACTATGTCATACCACTGTCTTCTTGCCTCCATGGTTTCAGCTGAGAAATCAGCACTTAATCTTATTGTGCTTCCCTTGTATATGATGGTTCTCTTTTCTCTTGTTGCCTTGAGTATTTTCTCTTTGTCTTGAGCATTGGACATTTTGACAAGTATATGTCTTGGAGTTGGCCTGTTGGGAATTATACTGTTTGGGGTGTGCTTTGGTTCCTGGATCTGCACATCCATCTCTCTCAATAGGGTTGGGAACTTTTCAGCCATTATTTCCTTCAACACTCCTTCTGTTCCCTTTCCCTTCTCTTCTCCTTCTGGGATGCCCATAATACGTATGTTTGTGCGTTTTGTGTTGTTAGTTAAATCCCTGAGTCCCTGCTGGATTTTTTCTATTTTTTTGTCTATCTGTTCTACTATCTGTTTGGTTTCAGATGTTGTGTCTTCCACATCACTAATTCTTTCTTTTGTCTGTTCCAACCTGCTGTTATGTGAATCCAGCATCTTTTTGATTTCTTGGATTGTGCCATTGATCACCATCATATCCATTATCTTTTTGTGTATGTTTACAATTTTTTCAGTATGTTCTCCCAGTGTCTTCTTTATATCCTTAATCTCTTCCTTCAGTTCATTAAATTGGTTCATGATATTTGTTTGGGAATCTTTGATTAGTTGTTCGATGTTCTCATGTATTCCTGGTTTTTAGTTTGTTCATTGGAGTGGTCCATGTCTTACTGTTTCTCAGTGTTGGTTGTAATTTTTTGTTGCCCCCTAGTCATCATTTTATCTTGCTGGGTTTATTCAGTTGATTAGCTTCTCTCTCTCCTCTAGAGTTTTATTTAGCTGTTGGTGCTGTGTGTGTGTTAAGTTTTCTCTTTGAGACTTTTTCTTCTTATTTTGTTTACTTGCTTCTTTCAATGTTACCTTGAAAGCAAAAGATTAGTGTCAGAGGAATCGAAAGATGTGAGAAAGGAAGAAGGATATTAGTAATTTTGATAAAAGTTAGAAGAGGGGCCGAATAGGACTTAGTGAAATGAATATTTAACTTGTGTAGGCAGTGTAGATTAATAGGAAAAAAGTGGAGTAACTACAATGGACTGGGAAACCAAATAGAGGAATATATATATATAATGATTTAGAAGGCTAGAATGATGAGGAAGGAGAGATAGAATAAAGAAAGGGCTAAAAGGAAAAAGCTAATATTAATTAAAAAGGAAGAAAACAAAATAGATAGAATAGAAATTGTCACCCTTAAGTTGTGGGCTAATGAAAAAGCGTGGTGTCTAAGAACCACAACAGTAAGCAGAAGGCAGAGAGATGAAGGGAGGATAAGAGATAGCTTGGAATACAATATCAATATAGACAGGGAATGGGAAATCAATGAAAAAGAAAAACAGCAAAGAAGAGGTAAGCTGGCAGCACCTAATTGAAAAAAAAGAAGGAAAACAGAAAGTGGGAAGGAAGAGGAAAGAAAAGCAAGAGACAACAAATAGACAGAGAAAAGCCAAACAACCACACCATTCCCCTCAGCCTGGCGCTGTTTCAAGCCAGCTTGTCTGCTCCTAAAAGCTATGAGGGGGTCCAGGCAGCCAAATACACAGAAGTTAAACCCCTCTCCACCTTCTGTCAGAGCCTGTTTTAGGGTCCTCTCAGTGAAGGGGGTGATCTAGCAGAGGACTTCTTTTGGGTTCCTTATATTGCCAAAAAAAAAAAAAAAAAAAAAAAAAGACAGTCACTTTAAAAAATGAATTCCTCTTTTTAATTTAGTTCAATATCAAAAAACTGCCTCAAAACCTGCAGATAGAACCCTGAAGGGATATTGATAAACGCAAGCAGGCTGAGAGGATCCACAAGGACCCTAGAAGGAACACTTCCTCCTTAGCTAAGAACCCTAAATAGGCTCCTGGTAACTAATCAAGTCCTTCCCACTTCCTGGCCTCCCCAGGGGAACTGAAGCTCTGATGTTTGTCAGTGCAGAGCGATAAAATTGGCTGACTCCGCCCCCTCTGGGGCCAAGCCTCAGTGTCAGTGTGCTGCTGGGTAGATCAGGTTTCCTCAGCAGATTCACCACTCCCCTCAGCCTGGTGCTGTTTCGAGCTGGCTTGTCTGCTCCTCAAAGCTATTAGGGGGTCCAGGCAGCCAAATACACAAAAGTTAAACCCCTCTCCACCTTCTGTCAGTGCCCTCCCTCCCTCAGAGAATGCTCCCTCATACTGGGAGTGGGAGTCGTGGGTGCAGAATTCGCGGCTCAAACCAGCCTTTTTCCCTGCAGGTGGGGCTCAGCCATCTGTGTTAACCACTACAGGCAGGCTTAAAACTCACGAATCTCTACCAATCACTCCATGCCATCTATCTGCCTGCTGCTAGATGACCCAAGCTTCTCACTCTATGCGCCCACAGCACAGACCCTCGGGCAGGAACTTGTCCACAATCGGCCGTTCAGAGAGCTACTCAGTTAGTGCCCTCCTAAACAGACACCATCTTGCCTCCCCCTATTCTTTGTATTTTTAAAAACTATTCAAAATAGCCTTATACAGTTCACAAAGTGAATTCTATGTTTTGACATTGAGTTTTTTATCTTCATTTTTTAAAAATTTCAATAACTTTTATTTTTTAAAAAAATATTTAGATTATATAAATGTTACATAAAAAATATAGAGATTCCATATGCCCCACTTCCCACACCTCCCACACCCTCCCACATAAACATCTTCTACATGTTATAGGGTGATATAGAATGGCCTATATCTGTCATTGCAGCGTCATTAGGGATGATTCCCAAGTCCCCAAAAAGCCCCCATATTACAACTGTTTTCCCTCTCCCTGCCCCCAGAACCTCCAGTGTCCACTGCCTCCCCATCAATGTTGCAATTTCTTCCCTTGCTAGAATCACTATATGTCTATTATAGAATAACAGTAAGTCTACTCTAGTCCATAGCTCTTCCCCCAATCCTGAGGATTCTGGGATGGTGATGTCCACTCCATCTCCAATTGAGAGGGGGCTTATATCCCATGGTTAAGATGGATGGGACTATCCTGCCTGCAGTGGCAGGTGCTCTCCGTTCCCTGGGGATGGCCATTGTCCATCATCATCTCCCTGCCAGTTGTCCTGGGCAAGTCCAATGAGCTGTAGAGTAGGTGTTGCAACTCTGCCAAGGTTCCAGGCTCAGCTGGCATATGGACATCCCAAACACTCAAGTCTCTGGACATACACCTACATACTCCAGCACCAAGTATATATTCAAATAGAAGGGACAGAAGAGTCATGTGTAAGGAAGACATAATTGAATCCAACTCTGTCACATTCAGGAGCACAAACTCCAAAATAGGGTCCACTGGCAAGGCATCAAACTCTGGAGCTATCCATCCTGAGGATAAGACCTGGGTATCTCCAGGGCCCTCAGGAGTCCCACTATTTGGGGTAGTATCCACTTTGGAAGTCTATGGGTTCCTGCTCAGTTGTGTGTAAGTGTTACCTCTGGGATGACCTCCTGACTCACTTTTAAGACTCTTAGCAATATAAGCTCATTTGTTTTCACCTTTTCCCTCTTTTATTCAAGGTCTGATTTTAGTTGTATTGCTACTCACTGCTTGATAGCAATTCCTCGATGCCAGAGAGGCTCATCCCTCGGAGTCATGTCCCACACTGGGGGGAAGGTAATACATTCATATGCTGAGTTTGGCTTAGAGAGAGGCCACATTTGAACAACAAGGAGGCTCTCAAGAAGCAATCCTTAGGCATCCCATGGCAATATGTTAAGTTACAAGCAAAGGCTCTTAAGCTTAATCATCAATATCAAGGGCCCATCAGTGGATCATTCTCCTTCACCAGTCACTGCCCCTGTACTTGGGGGACTTTTGCTGCTCCCTTAGAGAAGGTGGCAGAACCCTCCAGGGTGGAAATTCAGTATTCTCACGGTTACTGTGTGAATCTTCACCCACTGTAACAATGTACCGTGAATATTTGAACATTTATACATACATTATATGTATGCTCAAGTGAACTATCTTTGATGCATACCCCATCACTGACACCCATACCAATGGTCCTCCCCTGCCCCAGTTGTAACCCTTCTGTGATCCAATGCTTCTTTAAAAATAGAGCCATTACAATGGCTGAATACAATTAATAGGGAAATGAAACAATGGTCATAAGTTTAAATATAAGAAATAAAATTAAGAAAACTAAGTAAAATTAAAAGATGGTGATATAAAATTTTGAAAATAAAAATTTTTTTGCACATTTTGCCTTTAATCACCACAATATCTGGTTTCTGTGTTTACCATGTCACTTTCCCCTACTGATTCCCCAGTGTCTCATTATTTTTCATTTTGTTTTCTAAGATGATTTGGGTCACAGCAAAGTCACACACAGAATACAGGAGAGTCTCATATACCCAACATATATTCCTTTTCTTCCCCCCCATATTAATACCTTTTTATATGTGGATGGTATGTTTGTTATAAATGATATGCAAATAGTGAAACATAGCTGTTAAACATGGTCAATGGTTTAAATTATGGTTTAGATTTTAGACCATATACTTTTATAAATTGTGATGATATTTACCATGTCCTGTGTCCATCATTGTAAGATCATGTAAAACACTTCCACTGCCCACTAAATATCCCCTGTTCATTCTATTATTTTCCTCCCTCCCCCTCTGATTATGCCCCACAGTGACATCCTAGCTTCTATTTTTGGATGACGAGATTCATAGTTACATGAAAATAAATTTTGTAGTTAGTTTTTCCAATTCCTTAAAAAATACTCTGTTGATTTTTATTGGGATTACATTAAATCTGTAGATTAATTAGGGTAGGAAAGGCATCTTAATGATGTCTAGTCTTCCTATCCATGAACAGGAAATATTTTTCCATTTACTTAAGTCTTCTTTGATTTCTGTTAATAGTGTTCTGTAGTTTTCTGTTTATAAGTCCATTACATCTTTAGTTAAATTTAATCCTAGGTATTTGATTATTTTAGTTACTATTATAAATGGTATTTTTTTTTGAATTCCTCTACAGATTACTCATTATTAATATACAGAAATGTTACCAATTTTTGACCATTGATCAGTAAATCCTGTGGCTTTACTGACCTCATTTATAAGTTCTAGAAGATTTGTTGTAGATTTCTCAAGGCTTTCTATGTAGAAGATCATGTCATCTGCAAATAGTGAAATTTTTACTTTTTTCTTTCCAATTTGGATGACTTTTTAAATTTTTTTCTTGCCTCAGTGCTCAAGCAAGTACTTCTAAGACAATGCTAAATAGGAGCGGTGATAGTGGTCATCCTTGTCTGCTTCCTGATCTTAGAGGGAAAGCTTTTAGGATTTCACCACTGAAGATGATGTTAGCTGTGGGTTTTTCATATATACCCTTTATCATGTTCAGAAAGTTTCCATCTCTTCCTATCTTTTGCAGTGTTTTTAAAAGGAAAGGGTGCTGTATTTTGTCGAATACTTTTTCTGTGTCTATAGAGAAAGAGATCATGTGATTTTTAAAATAGAGATCATGTGATTTTTTCTTTCAGTCTGTTTATGTGGTGTATTACATTGATTAATTTTCTTATTTTGAACCATCCTTGCATAGTCGGTATGGAACCCACTTGGTAAGGTGTATAATTCAATTCATATGTTGTTGGATGTGATTAGCAAGAATTTTGTTGAGGTTTTTAGCATCTAGGTTCATTAGAGAGATTGCTCTGTAGTTTTCCTTTCTTGCAGCATCTTTGTTTGGCTTTGATATTAGGGTAATGGTGGCATCATAGAATGAGTAAGGCAATGTTCTTTCTACTTCTGTTTTTTGGAAGAGCTTAAGCATGATTGGTGTTCTTTCCAGAATCTTTGGTAGAATTCACCTGCGAAGCCATCTGGTCCACAACTCTTCTTAGTTGTGAAGTTTTTGATGACTGAGTCTGTCTTTTTACTTGTAATTGGACTATTGCATTCATCATGTTATTCTTTTGTCAATGTAGGCTGCTTGTGAGTTTCTGGGAATTTTCCATTTCCTCTAAATTATCATTCTTGTTGGCATATAATTTTTCATAGTATCGTCTTATGATACTCTTTATTTCTGTGGAGTCAGTGGTGATATATCCTTCTGCATTTCTTATTTTGTGTATTTGCATCTGCTCTCTTTTTTTCATTGTTAGCCTGGCTAAGTGTTTGTCAATTTTATTGATCTTCTCAAAGAACCCAGCTTTTGGTTTTGTTTTTTTCTAGTACCTTCTTATTTTCATATTTTGTTTCATTCTGCTCTAATCTTTGTTATTTCCTTCTTTCTTCCTTTGGGTTTTTTTTTTTTTTTTTTTTTTTTGATGTTATTTTCTCAATTCCACAAGGAGTGCAGTTAGGTCTATGATTTTTGCTCTTTCTTCTTTATTGGTATATGCATTTATGGCTATGAATTTCCCTCTCAGTACAGCTTTTGCTGCATCCCATGGGTTTTGATATGTTGTGTTGTCATTTCCTTTCATTTAAAGTTAGTTACTGATTTCTTTTGAACTTTATTCTTTGATCCACTGTTTTTCTAAGAGTGTTTTCTTTAAGTTCCATATCTTTGTGCCTAACCTGGTTCTCTGACCCTTACTGAATTCCAATTACATTCCATTGTTGTCAGAGAAATTACTCTGTATAATTTCCATCTTTCTTATTTCATTAAGAATTTTTCTGTGGCCTAGCATGTGGTCTATTTGGAGAATGATCCATGTGCACTTGAGAAGAATGCTTTTTCCACTGTATTGTGGTGTAGTGTTCTGTATTTGACTATGAGGTGAAGATCCTCTAATGTATTATTCAGAGTCTCTGTTTCTTCATTGATTCTTTGTTGAGATGTTCTGTCTAATGGTGACAATGGTGTGTTAAATTTCCCCACTATAATTGCAGAGGCATCTCTTTCTCCACTTATGTTCTCCAGTGTTTGACTCATGTATTTTGAGGTGCCTTGGTTAGGTGCATAAATGTTTATGAATGTTCTTTCTTCTTGAAAGATTACCCCTTTTATTAATATATAGTTTCCATCTTAGTCTCTTACAATAGTTTTTAATTTAAAGTCTATTTTGTCTGATACTAGTATAGCTACTCCCACCCTTTTCTGTTTGTTTTTTCTTGTAAAATTGTTTTCCAGCTATTCACTTTCAGCCTCTTTGAATCTCTGGGTCTAAGGTGGGTTTCCTGTAGACAGCATAAAGATGGGTCAAATTTCCTTATTCATTCTGCCAGTCTGTGTCTTGACTGGAAAGTTTATCCATTAACATTCAGTGTTATTACTCTCAAGGTATTACGTACATTAGCCATATTTTCTTTGGGTTTATTTATGTCAATTTTTTTTCTTTTTGTCTTTTTAGTTGTTCTTACAACCTCCTCCAACTCTGTCTTTCCTGTTTTTTTCCCTTTCACTCTGCAGAACTCCCTTTAGTATTTCTTGATGTGCAGGTTTCTTATTGGCACACTCTCTTAATTTCTTTTTATCTGTGTATATTTTGAACTCTCCATCATTTCTGAATGCCAGCTTTGCTAGATAGAGAAATCTTGGATGGACATATTTTTCTTTTCATATCTTGACTATGTCATACCACTGCCTTCTTACCTCCATTGTTTCAGATGAGAAATCAGCATGTAGTCTTATTGAGTTTCCATTGTATGTGATGGTTTTCGTTTCCCTTTCTCCCTGCAGTATTTTCTTCCCTCAGTATTTTCTGTCTTGAGCATTGGACAGTTTGAAAAATATATGTCTTGGAATAGGTCTGTTGGGATTTATACCATTTGGGGTGCGCTGTGCTTCCTGGACATGTATGTCTATTCCCTTCAATAGGGTTGGGAAGTTTTCAGCCATTATTTCCTACAACACTCCTTCTGTCCCCTTTCCCTTTTCTTTTCCCTCTGGGATGCCTATAATGTGTATTTTTTTGTTGTTGCTCAAATTCCAAAGTCCCTGCTGGATTTTTTCTATTTTTTAATCTATCTGTTCTACTATCTGTTTGATTTCAGATGTACTGCCTTCCACATTCCAAATTCTTTCTTGTACCTGTTCAAATCTGCTGTTATGTGCTTCCAGTGTTTTTTTTATTTTTGGATTCTGCCATTCATGACCATTATGTCTATTATATTTTTATGTATGCTTACAATTTCTTCAGTGTGTTCTCCTAGTGTCTTCTTAATTTCTTTAATCTTTTTGTTCACTTCATTAAGTTGGTCCATGATATTTGTTTGGACAGCTTTGATTAGTTTTTCAATGTTCTGCATCTCTTCTTAGTTTTTAGTTTGATCATTGCACTGGGCCATGTCTTTCTGTTTCTTAGTATTGTTTGTAATTTTGGTCATCTTTTTATCTTGATGGGTTTATTCAGTTGATTAGCTTCACTTTCTACTCTAGAATTTTGTGGGTGTGTTAATTTTCTCTTGACTCTTTGTTTTTCTTGTTCTATTTCCTTGCTGTTTTCTATGTTCTCTTAAAGGAAAAAGATTAGGGCCAGATAAAGCAGAAGAAGTAGGAAAAGTAAAAGGATAAT
Organism: Tolypeutes matacus; assembly: GCA_026826555.1. NCBI lineage: Eukaryota > Metazoa > Chordata > Mammalia > Cingulata > Chlamyphoridae > Tolypeutes > Tolypeutes matacus. The sequence continues at coordinate 8,284 of JAKSZT010038852.1, read as the reverse complement.
ATTAAAAATAATAAAAAGATTTAGAAAAGAGACCATATAATACTTAGTAATATGAATATTTAACTCATGTAATCAGTGTAGAGTAATAGGAATAAAAAAAATTGAGTACCTACAATAAAATGTGGAACCAAATAGAGAAAAAATATATAGAAAGATTTAAAAGGCCAGAATAATGACCAGAGAGTGAAAGAGAAAAGAAATTATAAAAAGAAAAAAGTTAATAAAAAAATGGAAACAGAATGGACAAGATAGAAATAGAAACCAGAAATGTTGAGGACTAACTTACAAAATGTGGAATGTAAGAAGCACAACAGAAAGCAGAAGATAGAAAGATGAAGGAAGGAAAAGAGATAGTGTTGATAGACAAAATCAGTATATACAGATATTGAGAAATCAAGGAAGAATTAGCACAGCAATGAAAAGAGCAAGCCAGTAGCACCTAATTAAAAAAAAAAGTGGTGGGGAGGAAAAACAAACAACAAAAAAAGAACTGTGTCCCATCTTACGCCCCTGTGGTGTTTCTCAGGCTGCCAGTGATCATCACTCAATTGCCATGAAGCATACTCTCTGCAAGTTTTGAGTGGGTTTTAGGGAGTAAAGTAAGTTAAATTTTTTTAAGTAATTTTTTTTTTTGGAAAAATAAGGGACCCAAGAGAAGCTAATACAAAACTAATATCTGTGTTAACCTTGTCCTAAAGCATCAGCTAGATGTTTGATATCCCAGTGGATCACTACTCTAAGGGGAGCCAGTAATTGAACTAGTGAATTCAAGGCAGAAACTCTCCACTGAGCTAAATTTTCTAATTAGGTCAGTTAGCTCTTCAAAAATTTTCTAGTCACTTTCCCTCAGGCACCTTTGACTCTCCTAGAGCAGCAGGATTCAACAGGCTGTGTTAGCATATCCACCCTCCCTTCTCCTAGACAGGTTGAGTTATCTTTTGAAATTCAAATGGGACCCTGGTGGCTGAATTTTCAGCACAGAAATGATTCTCAACCCTCCTCTAGAGCACCCACTCCTCCCAGGGGACCCTAAATAAGCTCTTGGAAACTTTTTAAGAGCTTCCTACTGCCTGAATCCCTTAGGAGAGTTAAAATTTTGATAGTTTTCAGCATGGAATGATTCAATTAGCTGACTCCATGAGCTCTCAGGGTGAGTTTCTTTATCCCAGGGCAGTTAGGTAAATCAGGCTTCCTCAGCAGATTCACCTCTCCCCTCTGCCTGGTGTCACTTAAGCCAGTTAGTATGCTCCCCAATTCTCAAATGGCATCCAGGCAACCAAACCCACAGAAAGGAAACCTCTTTCCTCCCTTTGCCAGAACACTTCCACTCTCAGAAATGCCCCTTTCTGCTGGGTGGTCAACAGTAGTCAGGGCTCACCCTGGCCATTTGCCCTAAGTGTGGGGCTCAGCAGTCCATTCTTTCCAGCCACAGGACTGAAATGGTTTTATTTTGAGCAATCTATCTCCCTTTCCAGCTCCCTCCAGATTGATGTCCCAAAGGCTCCTGCTCTGTAGGCTCCCAGAACAGCTCACTTGGGCAGGATATTGTCCCCACACAGCCATCTTTTACAAGAGAGATGGTAAGCACCCACTTATTGTGATGCCAACTTTCTCTGAATCCTACAGTCTTTTAAACTTCCACACATTAGTGCCTGTACTCATAATAGATTTAATGTTTATGCAATGTACTCATAATAAATTTAATGTTTAGGCAAAATTGTTATGAGATTAAAAAGTCTAATATATATCAATAAAAGGGACAATTTATCAAGAAGAAATAACAATAATAAATATTTATGCACCTACTCTATATGCCCCAAAATACATTTGGCACACACTGGCAAAACTTAAGGTGGAAATAGAAAGCTCTATTACAATAGTTAAAGACTTCAACACATACCAGATAGAAAATCTGGACATAGAATAAATAAAGGAACAAGAAGCTTCAGTTATATGATAAATGAACTAAACCTAACAGATATTTATATAATATTACAACCTAAAACAGCAGTATATACATTCTTCTAAAGTGCTTATGAGAATATATGTTGGGTCATAATATAGGCCTCAATAAATTTAAATGATTGAAAGTAAACAAATCAGTTACTCTAATCTCAATTGAATAAAGCTGGAAATTAATAATAGGTAAAAAAGAAAATTCAGAAATATATGGAGATTAAACCATACATTCTGAAACATTAAGAAGGCTAAAGAAGAAATGGCAAGAGAAATCAGTAAATACCTCGAGTCAAATAATGAGTAGACAAAATATCAAAATTTATTAGATACTGTGAAGTCAGGGCTAAGAGGAAAATTTATAGTCCTCAATGCTTATATTAAAAAAGAAGAATGAGCTAAAAGCTAAGACCTAACTGCGTACAAGGAGGAACTAGTAAAATAACATCAAACTAACCCCCAAATTAGTTGAATAAAAGAAATAATAAAGATTAGAACAGAGATAAATGAAAGGGACAATGAAAAAAAAAACCATAGAAAGAATAAACAAAACTAAATTTTGTTTTTCAAGAAGATCAACAAAATCAATAAATCCTTAGCTAGAAAAACAAACAAACAAAAAAAAGAGTGGATATGAAAGTAAATAAAATCAGAAATGAGAAGAGGGACATTACTATGGACCCAGCAGAAAAAAGGAGATCATAAGAGGATATAATATGTACAGTTTTATTCTTAAAAAAACTGGAAATTGTTGATGAATTGGACAAA
>JAKSZT010038841.1:474924-527771 GCA_026826555.1 Tolypeutes matacus | reverse complement strand
CTACAAAGGATTACAGAAAGTACTCAAAGGATGAAAATGCTCAAAGGAAGCAAGAAATAGTGATCTGATATCTTTTGGATTAAGTCCATTCTGAGAAGAACCTCAGAACCATTCATTAACTGTGTTACAGAAATCAATTTTCAGTCCACCAGCCAAAGACTCAGAGGTATCAGCAATCCTCCTAGTCACCTGGTACATGAAGAGAACAGCAATTCAGTGCTCAAACAAAAGGGCTGCTGCAGAGGCTCTCTTACACAGTGTATATCTGGAATTAAAATTTGTTAATGAATAAAATTGCAAAATAATTACTGGATGCCTCCTGGCAGATTTTGAAAAGATAGTTTACTAAAATACTGTAAACAGGACTAATAACAAAAGCCTTGATTTCATTTTTAAATAATTTGATGTTTTAGTTTATCTGTTCCTATAAATGTTGAAATTAACATATAAGAGCAAAGTTAGAAAAGAAAGTGAAAAAGGAAATATGTGAATTCATTGATTTCAAAATATTGACTTATGTCCATTTCCTCTAAGCTGAATTTCTCAGGAAAAGACATATATGCATACCAATGGTAGAATTTTATTTGTTAATGATGTAGGTTATCTCCACTTTATTTTAGTATATTCTTATTTTATATTTTGAATACAGGGAAATGGCAACATATTATGAGAAATGGACAATCTCACTCTATTCACTGAATTTCTCCTCATGGATCTCTCAACCTCACAAGAGCTCCAAATCCTGCAAGGTCTGCTGTTCCTAATAATTTGTATGGGAGCCTTGACTGGGAATCTGTTACTGTCATTGTGACAGACCCAAAATTGCATTCTAGGCAATTTATCCCTCATAGACCATTGCTGCATTTCAGTTACTGTTCTGAAAATAATTGTGAATTCTCTCACAGGCAGTAAATTGATTTCTCTCACAGCATGTGCTGCTCAGATTTTCTTGTTTATCTTCTTCATAGCCACAGTGTTGGCCCTCTTTGTGGTGATGTCCTATGATCACTATGTTGTCATTTTCCACCCTCTACACTATGGGCTCACCAACACCCCACATGTGTGCATACAGGCAGCTAGTGGCCCATGGACAAGTGGGTTCATCCATTCTGCTATCCACACTGGTGTCATGTTCAGGCTTCCCTTTACAGAGCCCAATGCGATCCATCAAAATTTCTGTGATGTGCCTCAAATTTTGAGGATCTCCTCTTCAGATGTTCAGTTTTCTGAATTTATGGTCTTAGCTCTGAGTGCTTGTATTCTATTACTATGTTCTGTTTTTTTGCTTAAGTCTTATAGTGATATATTTTCAATGGTGCGTAGGATGTATTCTGTGGAAGCCCATAAGAAAGCCCTATCCACCTGTACTCCTCAGTTAACAATTCTCATTTGCTTTTTAGTTTCTGGGTTAACTGCTGCCTTTGGTCCTGTTGAAAATAAAACATCTCTCAGTAGTCTTCTCATAGCCATCTTCTACACTATGGTGCCCTCATACATAAAACCCATCTATAGCCTGTGGAAAAGTGAGATTAAAACTGCTCTATGCAGAATGTTCCACAGATATTTTGGACATCCAAACAAGATTATATGGATTAAAAATTTCTGAAAAATAATGGAATGAATTTTAACTCATATTTGATGTATGTTCTTAAATATGAATATATCCCAATTAAATATCCAGATTTATTCTGTATAACCTTTTGCTTTTACATACATGATAGTGAGTTATGCACCCATGTCCTAATCTTTCAAATCTAGGCATTTGTGTAATTCACTCATTTTTCAGGAAAGTATTTTCCATATTTTAAAATAATTTTGAAAGATGTTAGGGGGGCTTTTAGCTAAAAAAAAAAAAAAGATATCATATGGAGAGGACAATGGATGAGACCTTACTAGGTGCCTATGTATTTGAGAGAACTTCAAAGTACAAGATCCTGATGCCCTGGGAGAGAATATTGTTTGTTTTGATTTAGATAATTCAATTGAAATTGTTCTCATTGTATTCACCTTCCTACAAATGCCTGTACCAAGTAATAAAGTTATAGAATTGAGACTCAACTGCAGAATTAACAACACAAAATGGAGCCAACACTGAGATGCCCATTAAAGTAGCTTCCCTCATTGGAATGTGGATTATTAAAACCTAGGTCTCAACAGAGCATATACTTTGCAAGCTTTTCTCCCTGCCTATAAGTTGGCTGTTTATCATTTATCCTACTTTGTTATTTACTGTATTACTAATTTTAAAATAATAATTGCATTCATTTAGGATAATAAAATTTGATTTCATGCTCAGTCCAAAGCCGAATATTTTACATGCATTAAGCTACCAACCAAAATATTAACCTTAGTATATCTACTATAGTCACATATCTCTCTCTCTCTCTATCTTTCTAACAATATATCTCCTGTTTCTTTTTTATCTCATAGTGTTTGTGTTTCTCTCCATATGTGTGGTTATATTTTAGTAATAGATGCATTTTTTCTAGCTTATTGTAATACAATACTAATAATCAAGTATAATAATGAACAAAACAGTTCAGTTACAAAATATCCTTAAGAGGGGGTACAAAAAATATATATGTGATCCTAGGCAGAAGACATAGACTGAGATGACTCAAAACATGAACACAGAATCATGGAAAAATCAATCAGAGGACAACTCCTCATATCTACATGTGGCATTAGGCAATCAGGCATGCATTCACAGTCCAAGAGCACCAGACACTGTCCTAAAGAAAGTAGAAATAAAAATAGAATACTGAGGGTTATTTTGAGTGGGTATTTAAGATTCTTTCTCACTTAGAATTTTTTTAGAACTTTCAGATGCTCTCTCAACACTATCCCTCAAGGCATTTTTGCCATCTTACAGGTGTCAGGAAAGCATTTCTCCAGTCATGATTTTCTTTAAAACCCAAAATCATAGGAAACCCATAAGCAAAACACAGTCCTTTCCTACACAAGAAAAGACCTTTAAGGTAACTACATTAAAGATATATGCCCAAATCTAAACACACCTACACCGTCACACAAAACAACAAAAAAATTATTTTCATGGAAATGAGGCTATTAAAAGTACCTTAATTCACTATGCGTGAAGAATATATAAATGAAGGAAGAGAAGGAAAAAGAGGGTTCAAAGTGCAAAGACAAAGGCATAATTAAAAAACAATAAATTTCTTAGACTTTACAAATATATTTGAAAGAAATAAAATGCAGGAGAGGGAATTATTGTGGAGATAATTTTCAGAACTAAAGGCATAAAAGGTTACTATTTAGAAAATAAAATATAATTTAGACCTGACAAAGAAACCGAATTAGGATTGCCAATATCTGGTAAGTATGAGAAAATATGAAGTGGGGGATTATTATTACAAATGAGTATGAACATTATATTTGTAAGAAATATGTTTTTTTCCCACTCAATTTGGAAAACAGAAAACTTTAAAAATATATTCTTAATCTTAATCAGGTGAATATTAATCAAATATGTGGAAGAAAAATCATAAAAGTCAGGTATTACATTCCTGAATTCTTACTGACCCTGTATTAGGACACTACATAAATGAAGCAACTATGAGAGATCCACATAAAAAGACAATTGAAGTGAGGAACTAGCATGAGAGACAAACAGAAATCATATCATTCAACAGTCTGTGGCAGTTTGAGATTTTTTTATGAATCACAAAAAGAGAAAGATTGTGTTTGTTAGCTGGTCTATTCCTGTGGGTGTGATAACATTTGATTACATTAAGTTCAGTTGAGGGTCATTTGATTAGATTACTTGATAAGATCACTTTAGGGCTTTTGATTGGACTATGCCAGTGAGGCATGACTCAAGTTGAGATGCCACCCTCTTGCTAGGTCTGATATAAATGGATACACAGGGAAAGACAGGCAGGGTAAAGGAAGCTGCCATATTTGATCCTGGCATGTGAGACAAAACTAGAACATCACTTAAGCACAAAGCCCCAAGAGGGAGGGCTCATTAAACAGTTCAAGAGGAGACAAGTCCTTCTGGATGCCTGATATCTTACAACTGAACTCATGAAGAAAGCAGAACAGCCAAGAATGATACCGAAGGCCTGGAAAGAAACAAGCCCTGTGCCTGGTTGCCCTCAGCTGAGCTCAAACCTCAGCAGAGATCAGTGGTCATATTGCTTCAACACGTGGCAGCTGACTTTGGTGAGAAAGCAACTCTGATGGTGCTTCAGTGTGGACTTTTCATGGCCTTGAAACTTTAAGCTTTTACCCTTTATTAGCAGCCAAAGGGTGCTGATACAAAGTACCAGAAATCTGTTGGCTTTTATAAAGGATATTTATTGGGGGTAAAAGTTTACAGTTATTAGGTCCTAAAGAGCTGAACTCAAGGTACCATTAGACATACTTTCTCACCCAAAGTCAATTGCCACATGATGAAGCAAGAGGACTGCCAATGCCTGTGAGGGTTCAGACTTCCTCTTTCCTCTTAAGGCACTATGGGCCCAGCTTCTTCTGATCTCAGCTGTAGGTTGGAGGGATCTTTTCTTTCCAGGCTCAGCTGCTCTGTTCTCTGGACACTGTCAGCTGTAAACTACCAGGTGAATGGCTCATCTCTCTTTCCCGGACCACAGGATCAAAGCTGACAAGTTCTCTCCTCTTCCATGTCTATGAAGCTCTCTCTATTCCTCTGTGTGACTTTTTGATTCAGTGTCCATTTATATAGTCCACAAAGGGGATGGGGATGCAAAAAGAGTGGCCCTAATGATGTGGTCAAATCAAAGTCCTAATCTTAACATAATTTAATCAAAAGCATTTCAGCTGAATCTAATACAGTCAAAGGGTATCACATCAGGAGGAACAGACCAGTTTACAAACAATTTCTCTTTTCAAAATTCATAAATAATTCCAAATTGCCACATACCCCAAATAAATTCCCTTTATAAAAGCCAACCCATTCTAGTCCTTTGTATCAGCAACACTTCTGCAAACTAACACACCATCCAAATTAGAAAAGTTGCATATGAAGCTGTGGTTAGAAGATTGCTGGAAAAATAGAAAAGATAGAATAGGCTATTTATTTCAAGAAATTAGGTATTTTAAAAATAAATCAATGTATATGTAAAAGTTCTACAAGAACTTCAGAGGGTTATATAAAGCACAAATATATGATATATATGTATCAATACCAAGTTGTATTTATCTACAAAAACCTGTGGTTCAGCATTAGAAAAATGAAAATAGAAATTCATGACAACAAACGAGTTTAAGAGAGAAAACTTAATAGGATCATGCCTTCTTTTCAAGAAATGAATTCTGTTGCTAAAATACTAATTCATGATAAAAACTATTATAGAATATTTAGAAACTAATATCCTGACTATGAGAAAAAGTAACAATTTAAAAGGAAATTTTCTTAGATCAAGTATCATATAACTTAAAATATGTATGATAGAAGCATCCCTTCATAGGGAACCAGACAAATAAGACCACTCTCACCAGCTTCTTTAGGAAGCATAGTGGAGTAAGAAAAGAGAAATAAACATATATGAATGGAAATGAAGAAATAACACTTTCATTAGCAACACATATCATTTTGCTTGAGAAAGTTAAAAAAAAAAAAACAAATCTGTGCAAACATAGTAAGAATCTTATTTGAAACATGATTGAGAAGGCAATTGAATTCTACATGCCAATAAAGAAATATGAAATACATATAGAAAAGAAACAAAATATGGAAAATGAATTTTTTAAAAAAAAAATTCATAATAGAGTGAAATATAAAGGAACAGAGATTTGCCAGATCTTTTGGAAAAAATAAATGTTCCACTGAAGGCTCTTAAGTAACTGAATTAATGGAGAGATAGACCATATATATAGATTGGAAGACTCAATATTATAACAATGTCAATTATATTCATATGTTGAATGACACCTAAAGAAAAATCCCTACAGATTTTCTAATGTAGAAATTGACAAGTTGGTCATAAATTCACATGAAATCCAAATAGAATAAACACTCTTAAAGAATAAAAGGTTAAAAGGATTTCCTAAACAGATATTGAGTCTTCCTATAAAATAATAGTAAATAAACATTGTGGCAAAAAGTAAAAAAAATGGCAAATACAGATGCAGCAGAATAGATGGTATGGATATGAACACTCAGATGACAGATGCAGCAAGGAAATGCAGTGGGAAGAACACTTCTCTTACTCAACCTACTCAAAACCAATTCTAAGTCGACTAAATAATGAAATGAGGAAATTGCTATTAAAATAATTTTGAAAATATCTTCAGAAGTTTGAGGCAATGTTTTAGAAGGTGGAGGAGGATGAAAAGAAGCCAGAGGAGAGGATGAGGAAGAAGAGTAGATGGAGGAGGAGGAAAAGATACAAAAATATGCACCATGGAAACATATTTGTGAATTTGATTGCAATAAATGAAGATTTTTTTTTCAAGAACCAACAAAAGATCACAGAATTAGATATCAATCATTTAAAAACACGAGTAAATTTTCAGGCTTAGATAGGATTTTAAAGAAAAGGAAGCACAGATACCTTCTTTTACACATGAAGTATATTCTGCATCACTGGTATGAGTAAAATAAACAGTGTATCCACTTGGTACTAACACATATTTGGCAGTTTGGAAAAAACATATCTAGATTCACCAATTATTGGTGATGATATGGAACAAAAATATGTGGAAATATTTGTGTATGTGCCTAAATTGCTACAGCCTCTCTGGAAAATCATTTGATATTTTACTAGCAAACTAAGACTAGTTTACATTACAGTAAGAAGAAAAAATGTGCTGAGAGAAACAAAGATTTCCTATTTATGACACATGTCCATTTTGTGTTGACTATGATTTTGATCCACAGTCAGTGCCCACCTTCTCTGCCCAGGATATTGGAGTAGCCCACACATGGGATGTTACTTGCTCTAATAGCAGAATGATAAAATGTTATGAAGAATTTCTCATATATTGGCTCCCAAACCCACAATCAGAGAGAGAAACATGATAAACTCTAGTAGCCCTTGGTGTTTACATTTAGACTATTTTTATAATTACTAAATTAATTCTAAATGTGATTTGGAATATATTAAATTCTACCATATACAATCAATATATAGTTAGAGTACCCTGATGACTATTGAATAAGTTATATCAAACATTCAACGACTTCCATGTGCTTTCCTTGAAGGATATCGAGTCAAGAACAAAATATATATTTTTCAAATATGGATTATCATTTCTCCAAATGTAAGTGACATTAAACTCATTTGTATATATGTGGTATGAGTTCAGAAATAAACAAAGAAATCAATGCAACAGAATAAAGTACACAGCTACAGGAAAACTCATTTAGGATCACAATATATGATAAAAGAATTGAATGGTAGTCTATGTACTTTCAGTTAACGGTAATTGGGCAGCTGAATATTCATTGGCAATAACAGAAATTAAACTCCTGCCTTTCACTCAGCACAAATGATGTAGTATAAGGACAACACATGAAAGTCAAAACTATAATGGCTTAGATACTAACATTGGATGAGATCTTCAGGATACCAGCCTAGATAAGCATCTATCATAAAATAAGTAAAACACAAACTACAATGGAAAATATTGATTATATTTGAACTGAGAATGTCTGTTCTTCCAAGGATTTAGAAAAGCTCAAAATTCTATGGGGAAGCGGCTGTGGCTCAATCAGTAGGGCTCCCATTTACCATATGGGAGGCCCCGGGTTCGGTTCCCGGGGCCTCCTGGTGAAGGCAAGCCCGCCCACACGGCGTGGTTGGCTGACCCGGCGAGCACAGGCAGCAAGGGGGGCATAAATGAATAAATAAATAATATCTTAAAAAAAAAAAATTCTATGTAACAGGAGTTGGGAGTAAGATGGCATCGATTTAAGTGAGCACTCACCATCTCTCTCACAAAAGACGGCTGACTGGGGACAGGATCCAGCCCGAATGAGCTATTCTCATGGAGCAGGAGCCTTTGCAGCATCGATCTGGAGGGAGCTGGACACGGAGATAGATTGCTCAAGATAAAACTGAGTTTTTAGCCCTGTAGAAATCATGGATGGCTAAGCCCCATCCTCAGGGCAGGGGGCCAGGGTGAGCCCCGACTCCCACCGACCACCCAGCAAGAGGTAGCATTCTCTGAGAATGTGAGTGTTCAGGCAAGGGGCAGAGAGGGGTTTCCTTTCTGTGGGTTTGGTTGTCTGGACCCCCTTAGAGCTTTGGGGAGCACACCAGCCAGCTCAAAGTGGCACCAGGCTGAGGGGAGAGGCGAATCTGCTGAGGAAGCCTGATTTACCTAACCACCCTGGGATATAGAGGCTTGGCATAAGAGAGAGCGAAGTCAACCAGTTCAATAGTTCTGCGCTGAAGACTATCAGAATTTCAACTCCCCTAAGGGAGTCAGGCAGTGGGAAGGGCTTAATAAGTTTTCAAGAGCTTATTTAGGGGCCCCTGGGAGGAGGTGGTGGTCTAGAAGAGGCTTCAAAAATCACTTAAGTGAGGTGAACTCAGTCATCAGGATCCCATTTGAATTTCAAAAGGGAAGTCAACCTGACCAGGAGAGGGGAGGGGGGATCTGCTCATACAGCCTGCTGAATCCAACTGCTCTATGAGAGTAAAATCTGCTCAGGGGAAAGTGACTGAATAGCTTTCTGAAGAGCTGGCTGACCCAGTTGGACCAGTTGAAGGGGTGGTTCAGTGAAGGAATCTCTGCCTTGAATGTATGAGGTCTCTGATTCAATTCCCGACTCCTCTAAGAGTGGTTATCCACAGGGATATCTAACATCCAACCGATACCATAGGACAGGTATTTTTGTACTAGCTTTTGTACATTATTTTTGTACTAGGTTCTTTTGGGTCCCTTATTTTTTCCAAAAAAAAAAAAAAAAAAAAAAAGGTTTCTTAAAAAAAAAAAATAACTTAGTTTGCTCACTAAAACCTGCAGAGAAAAGCCTGCAGGGTAATTGATTGATGAAAACAGGAAGCCTGAGAGGCTCCACAAGGGCCCAAGGAGAAACACTGTTCTTCCTTAGCTTTGTTTGACTACTTGCTTGTGAGTTTTGGGGGATTATTTTTCTTTTTGTTGTTGTTGTTGTTGTTTTGTTTCTTGTTTTTCTTTCCTCTTTCCTACAGCCCTTTTTTAAAATTAGGTATTACTAGCTTGTTTCTTCTTTGCTGTACTTCTCCTTCCTTGATTTCCCATTTCCTGTATATACTGATTTTGTCTACAAATACTATCTCTTTTCCTTCTTTCACCTTTCTATCTTCTGCTTTCTGTTCTGGTGCATACATTCCATCTTTTTTTATTAGTCCTCGGATTTACTGGTTTCGATTTTTATCTTGTCTTTTCTGTTTCTTTTTTTATTATTATTAACTTTTTTCTTTCTCTCCTTTCTTTTCTCTTTCCCTCTCTCCTCATCATTCTGGTCTTTTTAATCATTCTATATATTTTTCTCTATTCGGTTTCCCATTTCATTGCAGGTACTCCACTCTTTTTTCCTAGTACTCTACAGTGCTTACATGGGTTAAATATTCATTTTACTGAGTCTTATACAGCCCCTTTTCCAACTTTTATTATTATTATTACTATACTCCTTTTTCTTTTCTTACCTCTTTCAATTTCTCCGGCCCTAATCTTTTTCCTTCAAAGGAACATATAAAACAGCAAGGAAATAGAACAAGAAGAACAGTGTCAAAGAGAAAACCTAATAAACACACAAAACCAACAGCTAAACAAAACTCTAAAGCAGACAGAGAAGCTAATCAACTGAATAAATCAATCAAGATAAATTATGACCACAGAGCAAGAAAAAATTACAAACCATACTAAGAAACAGAAAAACAAAGACAAGTTCAATGAACAACTAAGAACCAGGAAGACATGCAGAACATTGAACAACTAATTAAAGCTGTCCAAACAAATATCATGGACCAACTTAATGAAGTGAAAGAAGAGATTAAGGATATTAAGAAGATACTGGTAGAACATACTGAAGAAATTGTAAACACATATAAAAAGAAAGCGGATATGATGGTGATAAACGGCACAATCTAAAAAATCAAAAAGACACTGGAATCACATAAAAGCAGATTTGAACAGGCAGAACAAAGAATTAGTAACATGGAAGACAGTACATCTGAAATCAAACAGATAGTAGAAAAGATAGATAGAAAGTTAGAAAAATTCCAGCAGGAACATAGGGATTTAAAAGACAACACATAATGCACAAACATATGCATTATAAACATCCCAGAAGGAGAAGAGAAGGGAAAGGGAACAGAAGGAGTTTTGAAGGAAATAATGGCTGAAAACTTCCCAACCTTATTGAGGGAAAGGATGTACATATACAGGAAGCACAGAGCACCCCAAGAGTATAAATCCCAAGAGGCCTACTCCAAGACATATTCATGTCAAAATGTCCAATGTCCAAGACAAAGAGAAAATACTGAGGGCATCAAGAAAAAAGAGAACCATCACATACAAGGGAAACTCAATAAGATTAAGTGCTGATTTCTCAACTGAAACCATGGAGGCAAGAGACAGTGGTATGACATAGTCAAGGTACTCAAAGAAAAAAACTTCCAACCATGAATTCCCTATCCAGCAAACCTGGCATTCAAAAATGATGGAGAGTTCAATATATTCACAGATAAACAGAAATTAAGAGAGTATGCCAAATAGAAACCTGCCCTTCAAGAAATACTAAAGGAAGTTCTACAGGTTGAAAGGAAAAAACAGGAGATAGAGAGTTGGAGAGTTTAAAAACAACTAAAAAGACACACAAGGAAATAAAAACAACATATGACACACATAAATCCAAAGAAAGTATGGCTGATGTAAGAAATTCCTTGAGAGTTATAACACTGAATGTTAATGGATTAAATTCACCAGTCAAGAGACACAGATTGGAAGAATGGATAAGAAATAAGACCCATCTATATGTTGTCTACAAGAAACCCAACTTAGACCCAGAGATTCAAGGATGCTGAAAGTGAATGGCTGGAAAACAATTTTACAAGGAAACAACAACCAAAAAAGGGCAGTAGTAGTTATACTAACATGGGACAAAATAGACTTTAAATGCAAAACTATTGTAAGAGATAAAGATGGACACTATATATTAGTAAAAGGAGTAATCTGTCAATAAGAAAGAACAATCATAAACATTTATGTACCTAATCAGGGTGCATCAAAATACATGAGGCAAACACTGGAAAGACTAAGTGGAGACAAATTCCTCTACAATTATAGTGGGGGCCTTTAATACATCATTATCACCATTAGACAGAACATCTCGACAGAGAATCAATAAAGAAACAAAGACTGAATAATACATTAGAGGATCTGAACCTAATAGATAAAGACAGAATGCTACACCCAAATACAGTGGGATATACATTCTTCTCGAGTGTACATGGATCATATTCCAAGGTAGACCACATGTTAGGCCACAGAAAAACCCTCAATGAATTCAGAAAGATTGAGATTATACAAAGTAATTTCTCTGACCACAATGGAATGAAATTGGAAATCAGTAAGGACCAGAGAACCAGATTGGGCACAAAGATATGGAAGTTAAACAATACATTCTTAGACAAACAGTGGGTCAAGGTGGAAATCTCAAAAGAAATCAATAACTTCCTTGAAATGAATGAAAATGACAACAAAACATATCAAAACATATGGGATGCAGCCAAAGCTGTACTAAGAGGGAAATTCATATCCATAAAATGCATATATCAAAAATGAAGAAAAATCTAAAATTGAAGATCTAACTGCACACCTGGAGGAACTGGAAAAACAACAACAAACGAAACCCAAAGGAAGTAGAAAGAAGGAAAAAATGAAGATTAGAGCAGAACTAAATGAAATAGAAAATAAGAAAGCACTAGAAAGAATAAACAAAACCAGAAGCTCATTCTTCGAGAAGATCAATAAAATTGACACTCCCTTACCAGACTAACAAAGAAAAAGAGAGAGAAACACAAATATACACAAAATAAGAAATAAGGAAGGAGATATCACCACTGACCCTACAGAAAAAAAGAGAATTATAAGAGGATACTTTGAAAAATTATATGCCAACAAGAAGGATAATTTAGAGGAAACAGACAAATTCCTAGAAACTCACAAACAGCCTACATTGATGAAAGAAGAAATTGATGAACTCAGCAGTCCAATTACAAGTAAAAAAAATAGACTCAGCCATCAAAACCTCCCAACTAAGAAGAGCCCAGGACCAGAAGGCATAATAGGTCAATTCTACCAAACAGTCTGGAAAGAGCTAACACCAATCCTGTTTAAGCTCTTCCAAAAAATAGTAGTAGAAGGAACATTACCTAACTCATTCTATGATGCCAATATTACCCTAATACCAAAGCCAAACAAAGATGCCACAAGAAAGGAAAATTAAAGGCCAATCTCTCTAATAAACCTAGATGCTAAAATCCTCAACAAAATACTTGCTAATTGCATTCAAAAACATATCAAATGAATTATACACCATGACCAAGTGGGTTTCATCACGGGTATGGAAGGATGGTGCAACATAAGAAAAACAATCAATGTAATGCACCACATAAACAGACTGAAAGAAAAAAAATCACATGATCATGCCTATAGATGCAGAAAAAGCATTTGACAAAATACATATGCACTCTTTCCTGATAAAAACACTACAAAAGATAGGAACAGAAGGAAACTTTCTAAAAATGATAAAGGGTATATATCAAGAGCTAACATCATCTTCAATGGTGAAATCCTACAAGCTTTCCCTCTAAGATTGGGAACAAGACAAGGATGCCCACTATTACTGCTCCTATTTAACATTGTCTTAGAAGTACTTGCTCGAGCATAGATGTAATAAAAAGATATAAAAGGCATCCAAATTAGAAAGGAAGAAGAGAAAATTTCACTATTAGCAGATGACATGATCTTATACATAGAAAGCCCTGAGAAATCTACAACAAAGCTTCTGCAACTTATAAAGGAGTTCAGTAAAGTCACAGGCTATAAGATTAATGCTCAAAAATCAGTAGCATTTCTGTACACCAATAATGAGGAATTTGAGGAGGAAATTAAGAAAAACACCATTTACAATAGTAACTAAAATTATCAAATACATAGGAATAAATTTAACTAAAGATGTAAAGGAATTATATACAGAAAACTACACAACACTTTAAAGGAAATCAAAAGAAGATTTAAATAAATGGAAGAATATTCCCTGTTCATGGATACGAAGACTAAACATCCTCAAGATATCTATCTTACCCCAACTAATCTACAGATTTAATGCAATCCCAACAAAAATCAACACTGTATGTTTTAATGAATAGGAAAAACTAGCTACAAAATTTATTTGAAAGGGTAAGAGCCCCCAAATCAACAAAGACATATTGAAAAAGAAAAATGAAGTTGGAGGTATCACACTACCTGACTTTAAAACATACTACAAAGCTACAGTGGTCAAAACTGCATGGTATAATTTTTACCCATAATAAAAAATAAATAAATAAATAAATGCATGGTATAGGCACAAGGATAGACATACTGACAAATGGAACCAAATTGAGAGTTCCAAAACACATTCTCGCATATATAGTCATCTGATATTTGACAAGGCCACCAAGCCCACTCGACTGGGAGAGAATGTCCTCTTCAACAAGTGGTGCTGAGAGAATTGAATATACATATCCAAAAGAATGAGAGAGGAACACCATCTCACAACATACAAAAATCAACTCAAGATGGATCAAAGACCTGATATAAGAGCCAAGACCATAAAGACCTAGGAAGATAATGTAAGGAAGCATCTACAGGACTTGAAACAGGAAATATTTTCATGAACTTCACACCCAAAGCACTAGCAGCAAAAGAAAAAATAGATAAATGGGATCTCTTCAAAATTAAAAACTTCTGCATGCACCTCAAAGGATGTTATCAAGAATGTAAAAAGGCAGCCTATCCAATAAGAGAAAATATTTGGTAACCAAATATCTGATAGGAGTCTAACATCCTACATATATAAAGAAATCTTACACCTTGAAAATAAAAAGATAAACAACCCATTTTAAAAAAATGGGCAGGGAAGCGGCTGTGGCTCAGTCAGTAGGGCTCCCGTTTACCATATGGGAGGCCCCGGGTTCGGTTCCCAGGGCCTCCTGGTGAGGGCAGGCCCGCCCGCACGGCGTGGTTGGCTGACCCAGAGAGCACAAGCAGCAGGGGGGGGGATAAATGAATAAATAAATAAAATCTTTAAAAAAAAAAAAATGGGCAAGTGACCTGAAAAGACACTTCTCTGAGGAAGAAATACAAAGTGCTAAAAAGCACATAAAAAGATGTCTACTGTGACCCTGTGACTCCTCTCCTCCCTTCCAGGGTTGGTCCCTGGGTCTCTTCTTTACTTCAGTTGAGAAATGTTTTGCTACTCTGACTTCTGAGTCCATCTTCTGTGCCTTTTTTCATTCCTTGTAATCTAGAAACTTATGATCTTTAGTCCTACAAGTTCTTTCTATTGTTCCCTCCTCCCCCAGTCTCTTCTGTTCTTTCTAGATCTGTTATTGTCTATTTCTAGACCTTCTATTCTATTTGACCTCGATCATCTGATTTTCTTTTTTCACCATTCATCTGTCTTTTTAGTCTACTTTCAGGGAGATTTCCTTGACTTTTATCTCCCAAACCTTGTACTGGGTTTTTTAATTTGGGCTCTTTTTACTTTATAAATGCTTTCTTGTTCTCAGATTGTGCCTTTTTGAAGCATCTGCTTCTTGCTTCAAAACCTGTTTCTTAACTAAGATGATTAAGGGGTTTTGTTTTTGCTCTCTTCCTTCATGGTTTACTCACAATTCCTACTCTGTTTGCTTTGGCCTCAGCCTCCCAAACATCCAAATGTCCAACCCTTGAATGCTCAGAATTGAGCCAGGGACTTAAAAACTCTGGCAGCTTTGTCAGTTGGTGGATTTTTCTCTAGAAGGTTCATTCAGCAAGCCTCCTTTTTCAGAGTATCCTCAGGCCTCAGTATGTATCTTCAGGCCTACTTTTCTGGGGTCATGTAGTTTCTCAGGTGATAGAAGGCTGCCTCCAGGCTTACTGGGAGCTGGAATCCTCATTTCGGTGCTTCGCCCCTGCCCTCTACCTCAATCCTCCTTGCAGCAGATGGGAATGGGGACCTGAGGATGGAACCAATTCAATCTTTAAATTCAGTTTTCACCTCATGTCAGACCTCTGCCCCCATGGATCCTGATACCTCCAATTGTGGAGAAATGTTTAGGATTCTGTGGGGAGAATTAGCTTTCTTTTGTTATCAAAATCCCACCCTCCAAAAAAAAAAAAACTACTTAAGAGTGGAGGACAGTAAATTATCACCACTTTTTCCATCTGCTTTCATACTTTGTATATTCTAATTTGGGATCACATGTCTTAGTTTTACCTAAAATAGTGTTTTCATTTTTTTCTCATGGTTTTTGAGTGCTTCCAAAAGAATGCCTTTTAAAACCACAAATGTTTGATTACTCCTTGGCCTATGAACAGCCAACTCTCTAGGCACAAGGCATAATGGACATGTCAGATATCAATTGTCAACTGTTTCTAAGAGGTGGCTGTTCCAGACTATTGTGCCTTAGGGTCATGGGCAGGGTTTAGAACCTTTTGTTTTCCTTTGATGATTTGAGGTAATTACCTTACCTTCTTATAAAAACCACCTGGTTAAGGCTTCTGTCACTGTCACTTCCTCCCCATGCTAGTAATTGTATTCCTGCTCACCTCCATCCCTGCTCAACTGATCTTTGGCACTTGGGTAGTTCCCCTTCCACCCCAGCTGTCAGTGCATAAAGGCGACTTCACCTCTGTTTGTCTTCTGTCATCTATGACCTATTCAACTCCTTAGCTACCCATTCCCTTGACCCCAGTCCAGACCTTGTCATTATTACTTTGTATTCACTAATTTGAGCCTCCTACTTTCCTATCCTTTTGGTTTGCTTATTCTATTCCCACTATAGAAGCAGTAAAACCATTCCTTGAAAATGAGGCTCCCCCATCAATGACAATCTTTTTTATTTCCTTCCAGTCCAATAGCCTTCATCTTTTAAAAAACCTTTTTGTTGAAAATAAGGTCAATGGTCTATCTTTTTCATAACTCTTTATCTTTTTATTCAACCTGTCTAGCAAAACTCCTGTGCTGGGTAAACTGTGATTCACTCATTGCTGGTTTTAACTGCTAGATGCTTGACCAGTAGGAGGGACTGTGTCTGACTCATTGTTCTCAACTTCAGTACCTACATATGTCAGTATTTAATACTTTCATGACTGTCACACAGTACTTAGCAGGAGTTGTGAATAGAAGTAGCATGGCAAAATCAGAAAAGTTCAAGTGCTACCGTGGGTGAGTATAGGGTGTTAATATGAGCACACAGGAATGGCACCAATCTTTATCTAAGGAGGGTCAGAGAAAATGTAAGCTGGTATTACCTTCTGATTACTATCTGAATTCTTTATACATGATCTCAAATTATGTAATTATTTTTTGCAGGCAACAAACAGACATTTTCCACAAACTGTTAAAGGGGCATATTTGAGTGGTGTTTGAGAAGCAAGCAAGATTGCAGCACTTTAAATGCAATGTATTTGGATCCAGATTTCTTCTGAATCCCAAATGGGAAATTTTGAAATATATGTTAACCTCAGTTTCTTTAAACAAATGAGAGCTCTCTGGATAGCAAAACTGAAATGTTTCTAAGGTAATATAAATGCATTTCACCTCTGAAAGCACTAGCCCCAAGAATCTTTAAAGCACTTATATTTCATTGCATTTTCCACCTAACAGGTCTGACTAGTGCTAAAAGTCTTCTGGATTTCCAAAGATCAAGGCAGAATAACCTTAATTAAGACCTTACATATTTTTTCCACATGGTTGGAGAATCCCTTTAGTTTGATATTTTGTTTGGTTAAGTTTCACACATTGAGAAATCAGGTCATGTAAGCAGGAATCATCAAGAAACCAGATAAAGCCATGTGTTTTTCTTCTATGACAATTCATCAGTATCTTTACCAATGAGCCTTAAGATTTTTATACAGCTCCAATTTTGAGCTTTTACTTAAAATTTAGATAAAATCTTTTTTCTTTTTGATACAGTACAAGTCGCTTCAGTCAAAGGTAAAATGAAGCTTCTATTTTATATTGTACATATTTCTTCCCATTGGATATTCAAAAGGAATT
This sequence comes from Tolypeutes matacus, assembly GCA_026826555.1. Lineage (NCBI taxonomy): Eukaryota > Metazoa > Chordata > Mammalia > Cingulata > Chlamyphoridae > Tolypeutes > Tolypeutes matacus. Next base: position 510,544 of record JAKSZT010038841.1, on the reverse strand, counting down.
TAAATTTAGGTAGCTTTTGTGATAAAACATATTCGATTTGTGCACTCATTGGCAAACAAAATTTTCAATCCTTTAAACAATGGTGTAGAGATAATGTGGTCTGGCCTAGTGTAGTCTTCACACTATAGATACAGAATACAGCTAATTTTTCTTAAAGCCAAATTTGAGTGGGTGGCATACTTTAAAATCCTTCACTTTGACAACCACTAGTAAAAAGATCTTGTTAGAATTTAACAAAAACCTCTTCCAACTTCCTCTTTTTAAAACAATTCTCAATTTCCAGGAATTTTTTTTCTTTTTTCCAGAATTACCTTTACAGTATTCCATAGGCAGGTTCACTGGAACACTGCAGATCCTGGTAAATGTTACAAATTTTATAAGCTGTATCTTGAAAGCCTGAGAACATGGCAGACATTTGGTTTTTCTCTTTTTTTCACTCATGACAAAAAAAATTGTTTAATATGGCATTTAAAATAAAGTTTCAGGGATTTCAGGATGCTTACTTTGCCAAGAAACCTGGAAGATACTTCAGTTTACAGGCTAGAAACATGGGTAACTTAAGTGCTTTTCTTTCAAGTCTTTAAACAGTTCTTTCAATTGTATTGTTCTATTTTTTTAAAAGACCTCAAAAAATGACTTTAAAATTACCTTTCAAAATTACTTTTCAAAATATGTGGTGTTTTAAAATGTAAAATAAGCCAGTTATATGTAGAAATAGTATTTTATGCCAACCATGTGCAGTGAATTTTAGACAAGTTAGATGCCCTACTCCTCCACTAAAATTACGATACATACAAACAAAAGCAAATAGCTTTCAATTTAGTCTCAAAGTTAATAGGAAAATATTGATATTTATAGGTTATCTGATGAGTCTCATTGGTACTGACTGGAAAGTATTCTGCTTTAAAACATAAGGTATTATAATGTTTAAAGAAGAGCATGTTAAGTGATAAATGCAAAATATCATGTTAAGTTTAATGTGGTCACAGTAAATTATTACTTTTATCTCTGGCACTTAAACCTGTACGGAGCTACAGGCAAACTGGGGGGAGGGGGGACCTACTTAAATTATGGTAAATGTGTACTTAAAAAAAAACCACTTCATTTCCTGTCTCAAGTGACATATTTCATTTGACACGTTGCTCTTTAAGGAACCATGGTACTATTATTCTTGTTACTTTGAGTATGTTTTTCAATGTTGTATGAAGATTTTTTGGTAACTAAATAATGGTAAATACACAAATTTACCAATGTTTTAAATGAAGAGCATGAACAGCTGGTTGTATAAAATTGCTTAATAAAAAAGCACTTGTTTTTCAAATACAAAAAAAAAAAAAAAAGATGGCCAACATTGCTAGCTATTAGGGAAATGCAAATCAAAGCTACAACGAGATACCATCTTACACCCATTAAAATTGTGGCTTTTTTAATAAAACAGCAGACTATAAGTGTTGGAGAGGATGTGGAGGAATGGGAACCCTCATCCACTGCTGATGGGATTGTCGAATGTTCCAGACATGATGGAGGACAGTTTGGTGGTTCCTCAAAAAACTAACTATAGAACTTCCATATGATCCAGGAATTCCACTGCTGGGTACATACCCAGAAGATTTGAAACCAAAGACACGAACAGATATATGTACACCAATTTTCATAGTGGCATTGTTCACTATTGCCAAAAGTTGGAATCAACCCAGGTGCCCATCAACAGATGAATGGATAAGCAAAATGTGGTACATACATACAATGGAATATTACTCAGCTGTAATACAGAATAAAGTGCTAACACCCAGGATAACATGGATGAATCTTGAGGAACTCATTTTGAGTGAAGCAAGCCAGGCACTGAAGGATGAAAAGTACATGATCTCACTGATATGAATTAAGGAAATTGAGCAGTCTCAGAGAGCTATTGTCTGTAAGATCAGTTTACAAGAAATAGGAAGGGAAGAGAAGGTTGTGAGCCATCATTCAATATGGATGTAATCTATGCTAAAGTAATAGAGTGTAACTGTGTATTGAAGGGATGGGATGGTAGAGTACTGATATTATTGTGTTGGGTGGTGCAGGGTTGACAGGTGAAGGGTGAGTAAGAAGGTCCAGGATACTGGGGAGAGGGTTGGGAGAGGTACCAGGTGAATACTGGGGATTTGTGGGTATGAGGTTGAAAGTACAGAGGTGGGAATGCTCTTATGGCAAAATGATAAGGAAGGGTCATTGGTTTAGTGTGTTGGTTGGGGGGGCATTTGTGACAGGGTGTACCTAGAGCAGGATTCTAGGGATTGTGTGAGTGTTCACTCTGTCATAATGTGTTGTATCAGTGTGTGGAGACCCACATAATGAGCGGGAAGGAGTTGGACTCCCATCTTTGGGAAAACTGATTTGCTCCAAAACAGACAGGCAGGAGGCTCTCAGAACAAGGGCGGTTCCTAATAGGGGAGGGCAAACTAGTGTGTCAAGACCTCTTGTTGTATGTAACTATGAATCTTGTCATCCAATGAGTCAAACCAGAGGGTCACCATGGGCCCCCAGGGAATAGGGTGGGAGGAATAGAATAGATCAAATAGGGGGTATTTAGTGGTCAGTGGAAATGTTCATAATTTCCATACAGTGATGGACACAGGAAGTAAATATAATCAAAATTTATAAAAGTGTACAGTCTGCAATGTAAACCACAATATAAACATTCACAATATTTGCTAGCTATGTTTCACTATTTGTATATCAATTATAACAATGCTACCACCCACATATAAAAATATATTAATATGGGGTGAAGGAAAGGGGAAGAATGTTGGGTATATGAGAGTCTCCTGTATTCTGTGTGTGACTTTGCTGTGACCTAAAACTTCTTTGAAAACAAAATGAAAAATAGCGAGACACTGGGGATTGAAAGGGCAAAAGTGCCACAATACAGACTGGACACCAGATATTGCAGTGATGAAAGGGAAAAGGTCAAAAAACATTTTTTTTTCATTTTTTAAATATCCCAAACTTTTAATTTTATTTTTTTAAATATTTATGTATTTTATGTCTTACACTTAAACTTATCATTATTATTTCATTTTTCTATTAATTGTATTCAGCTATTGTAATGGCTTCATCCTTGAAGCAGCTTTGGATCACAGAAGGGTTACAACTGGGGTGGGTGAGGATCATTGGTGTGGGGTGTCAGGGATGGGGAATGCATGGGAGGAAGTTCACCTGAGCTTAAATATAAGGTATATAAAAATGTTCAAATGTTCACAGTGCATTGTCACAGTGGATGGAGAATCACTTAATAAATGAGAGAATACTGCATTCCCATCCTGGAGAGCTCTGCCACATTCTCTAAGGGAGTAGCAACAGTCCCCCAAGTGCAGGGGCAGTGACTGGTGAAGGAAGATGATCCGTTGATGGGCCCTTGATATTGATGTCTAGCCTTATGAGTCTTTGCTCTTGAAATTGAAACTTAACCTATTGTTATGGGGTGCCTAAGGGTTGCTTCTTGAGAGCCTCCTTGTTTCTCAAATGTGGCCTCTCTCTAAGCCAAACTCAGCATATGAATGCATTACCTTCCTCCCAGCATGGGACATGACTTCCAGAAATGAGCCTCCCTGGCACTGAGGAATTGCTACCATGTGCCAACTGGCAATGCAACTGGAAAAAGACCTGAATAAAGAGGGGAAAAGGTAAAGACAAATGAGTTTATATGGCTAAGAGACTTCAAAATGAGTCAGTTGGTCATCCCATGGGTAACGCTTATACACATCTCAGTAGGATCTCATAGAATTCCAAAATGGATATCACCCTAAATAGTGGGGCTCCTAAGGGCTCTGGAGACACCCAGGTCCTATGTCAGGGTAGATAGCTCTGGAGTTTGGTGCCTTGCCAATGGGCCCTACTTTGGAGTTTGTGCTCCTGAGAGTGACAGAGTTGGACTCAACTGTGTATTCCCTGCACATGGGTCATCTGTCTCTTCCATTCAAACCTATACTTGGTGCTGGAGTTTGTAGGTGTATGTCCAGAGACTTGAGTCTTTGGGCTGTCCATGTGTCAGCTGGGCCTTGGAACCTCAGTGGAGCAGCACCTCCTCCTCTACAGCTCAATGGACTCACTCAGGACAACTGGCAGGGAGATGATAATGGACAATGGCCATCCTAGGGAATGGAGAGAGTCTGCAGCTACGGGCAGGATAATCCCATCCATCTTCCCCATGGGCTATAAGCCCCCTCTCGATTGGAGGTGGAGTGGACATCACCATCCCAGACTCCTCAGGATGAGACGAAGAGCTATGAACTAGAGTGGTCTTACTTGTGTTCTACTATAGGCATATTGTGATTCAAGCAATGGAAGAAATTACAACATTGATGTGGAGCCATTGGGCACTTAAGGCTCTGGGGGCAGCGAGAGGGAAAAGTAGTTGTAATACAGGGGCTTTTTTGGGACTTGCGAATTGTCCTGAGTGACATTGCAATGACAGATATAGGCCATTTTATATCATCATATAACATGCAGAACTGTATGGGAGAGAGTGTGGTCCACAATGTGAACTATGGTCCATGATTAATGGCAAAGCCCCAGGTTGTGTTTATCAAATGCAATTAATGTGCCACACTAATGAAGGATGTTTATGTGGGAGGTTGTGGGAGGTGTCGGAAGTGGGGTATATGGGAGTCCCTATATTTTTTGTGTAACATTTATGTAATCTAAGTATCTTTAAAAAAAATTTTTTTTATATAACAAACTGGGGGAACATACATGTCATAAAAAATGAGGACCGGAATATACCGGAAGAAAATTCCAGATTTACTTTAAAGTACATTAAAACTTAAAAACACACATACATACTCAAACTAATCGTGAATTCTAATGAAGTCTAATGAATTCCCTATATTTTTTATGTAATCTAAAGCTTCTTTAAAAATAAAAAAATAAAAAACTAAGAAAAGATATTGAAAATATGAACAGAACTATAAGAAGATAAGTGATTGAATCATTAGGCAAAAACATGATCAGAAACTAGGTTAGGGAGACATCCATAAAAAAATGGCAGATTAGAGTTATCCAAAAGCCTGATCCCCCATAGAAACACTGGAAGTATGAGCAAAACCTGTCAGAATCAACTTTAATGAAAATCAAGAAAATACTCAAAGATTTAAATCAACCAAGCATATATTCATAAAAAAAAAAAAAAAGTCCCTAAAAGTTGCCCAGAGGGGCTGAGGGTGCACTCACCTTCATCCTGCCCTGTCAGGGTGAGGATGAAATTAGAGATGTGTCCAACAGTCCAGTCCATGCAGGCTGAAAGCTGCTGCAGTCACCTGGAGAGGCTGTCCCCTCTGCCTTGTCAGGGGCAGGGATGGAACCACAGGAGTACCTGTCTAAAGGAGCTGCTTTGGATATATATAGAATGGGAAGGTGCTCTGAGTACTCTAAGAGGGTACTGGAAAAATAAAGAAGCCAAAGGAAAACCGTGAGTTAATCACCTCTGTGGCTGGAAACAGCACCACCCTCAGGACAAATAGCCTAGGTGGAGGCCCTGGCTCACTGGTCCAAATGGAGTGTGAGGGAGCATTACATGGGAAGAAGAGGGGTCTGGGAGGGTGGAGAGTGGTTTCTTTGCAGTGAGTTTGGCCAGATGAGCCCCCTTATGGAATCTCAGAAGGGAGCCCAATCCAGCAGGGAGAGGAGAGGGGGATCTCCTCAGGCAGGTTGTCAAGCACAGCCACCCAGGTAGAGAAGAATTAGATTAGAGAGGGAGCAGGGACAGAAAGGTGCCTATACAGCAGGGATCTGGCAAACTACTAGGAATCTAACCTACCTGATGGAAAGGGGGCAGATAGCTTTATGAAAGCCTAACTAACCTAAGGAAACAGTTTAGCTTTGTGGAGTAATTCCCAACTAGCATATACAAGGTCCCTGGTTCAATTCCAGGCTATTCTTAGAGAAGTCACCCACCCGGTTATCAGACATCCAGCTGATACTATATGACAGGGAACATATAGACATTATTTTTGGATTAGTTTTTCTTACATCTCATTTTTTTTTTTTTTTAAGTTTCCTTTTTTTTTTTTCTTATATTGCTGGCTAAAACCTGGTTCAAAACCTGCAGAAGAAAGGCTTCAGGGAGATTGACTTATGAACACAGGTAGCCAGAGATGCTCCTTAGGGGCCTAAGAAGGAAGAATGTTTTTCTGTTTTTTTTTTTTTCTCTATCATTTCTTTATTAGTTACAGCTGTCTTGTTTCTTATGTATTGTCTTTCTCCTTTCATTGTGTCTTGGTTTTTTTTTACTGATTTTTTCTACCTATACAATTTCCTTTCTTCCTTCCATTTTTCTATTTTCTGTTTTCTATTGTTGTTCTTTCATTCCACCTCTTTTTGTTTGGTCCTCAGTTTTCCCCATGTTTATTTCTCTCTCTCTTCTTTGTGTTTTCTTTCTTTGTTTACTTTTTTTTCTTTTTCTCTCTTCTCATCTCTGGCATTTTAAATCATTCTATGTATTTTTCTCTATTTTGTTTCTCATTTTATTGTTTCTATTCCACTATTTTATTCTTATTCCACGGTGCTTTTTACTCATGGTAATTATTTATTTTCATAGGTATTGTATGGTTTCTCTTCTACCTTTTATTATTGTTATTACTGTTATTCTTTTTTCTCTTCTTATCTCATTCCTTTTCCCTAGTCCTAATTCTTTTTGCAAGGGAACACAGATAACAGCAAGGAAATAGAATTAGAAGAATGGAGTGTCCAAGTGACACCATACACATGCAAAAACACAAGGACAAAATAAAACCCTAGAGTATAAAGAGAAGCTAATCAACCAAATAAACCCATCAAGATAAACAGATCCCTAGATACCAACAAAAATTACAAGCCATACTAAGAAACCAGAAGACATGGCCCAGTAAAATCAACAAACTAAAAAACAGGAGGAGATGCAGAACATGGAACAACTAATCAGAGATGTTTGAACAACTAATGTCCAAACAAATATCATGAATCAACTTAATGAAGTAAAGGAAGAAATTAAGTATATTAAGAAGACACTGGGAGAACATACTAAAGAAATTGTAAACATACATAAAAGATAATGGATATGACGGTGATGAATGGCACAATGCAAAAATAAAAAATATACTAGAAGCACATAACAGCAAATTTGAACAGGCAGAGGAAAGACTCAGCAATGTGGATGACAGTACAGCTGAAATCAGACATATAGTAGAACAGATATATGAAAAAATAGAAAGAACTCCAGCAGAGACTTAGAGATTTAAATGACAACATGAAATGCACAAACATACGCATTATAAGCATCCCAGAGGGAGAAGAGAAGGGAAAGGGAACAGAAGAAATATTGGAGGAAATAATGGCTGAAAATTTCCCAACTATATTGAAGGACATGGATGTACATGTCCAGGAAGCACAGTGCACCACAAACAGTATAAATACAAACAGGTCTACTCCAAGACATATACTTGTTAAATTGTCCAATGCTCAAGACAGAGAATACTGACAGCAGCAACAGAAAAGGGACCCATCACATACAAGGGAAGCTCAATAAAATTAGATGCTGAGTTCTCATCTGAAACTATGGATGCAAGAAAGCAGTGGTATGACATAATTAAGGTGTTAAAACAAAAAAAAGTTCCAGCCAATAATTTTTCATGCAGCAAAGCTGGCATTCAAAAATGAGAGAGAAGCACAACCACCAAGATGGCGGCAGAGCAAGGAGCTCCTAGAATCAGCTGCTGCTGCAGGGTAGTTAATAATCACCCAGAGCTATCTAAAGGACTTATCTGGGGGCTCCAGGAGACCAGAAGTGCATCCTGCAACATCCTTGAAAGAATGGAAGGACAGTGCCCATCTGCAGAGAAGATTCATAAGTAGACCACTCCACACCATGGAGGCCAGTGCCCATCTTCCACTGGTGGCAAAGCCACCTCATAGCAATTCCACAGCTGGAATTGGAAGCTCCACTTCCCAAAAATGGGGGGGGGAAGAGAGGGCTGGGAACCAACTTCAGCTACTGATTAGTAAATACAGTAGGCTAAAGTATACTCCAAATAACAGCTAAAATTTGAACCTGTCCAAGTCAGAAAGAGGCCATCTTAACTTTGTGCCTGGAATGAGGGGAGGCAGGGCTGACTGAAAATCACAGTGCTGGTAGGGACTGGCTTCTTTCCATCTAGATCAGATTGCAGCTCTAGCATAAGACCCAGGCCCACCTCAGGCAGGGAGGAAGGTAGGGGTGGCCATACCAGCCTCTCTGGGAAACAACATGCCATGCCATGGAAGCCGGTGATCATCCTACTTTGGCAACACAAGCCACACCAGGAACTCTTCTGTGGCAAGAATTTGAAGCTTCATTTCCCCCAAAACAAGGGAGGAAGAGATAGTTGAGCACTGATTTCAACTACTAATTAGTAAATTTGGCTGACTAAAGTATAACACTATGAACAGATAAAGTTTGAACCTGTCCACATTGGAAAGAGGCCAGTAGCTGCCATTTTGACTCCACCCGCAGCATGAGGGGAAGATGGGCTGATGACTGAAAATCACAGTGAGGGTAGAGACCGGTTTCTTTCACCCAGATTGGCCTGCAGCCCTGGCCTAGGCTTCAGCCCCACCTTCAGCAGGGAGGAAGCTGGCAGGCCCTGCACCAGCTTATCCAGGTAATTGCAGTTACATTTGGCTGGCACAGACTGAATAATCAGGAGTCTACCAGGGCAACTGCAGTCATCTTGGACCTGTACTGCATAGATTGCTGTCCAGACCTACAGCTCCATCCCCACCTCAGGAAGGGGAAAAAGGGATGTGAAGCTTCATCAATCTCTCTGGGCAACTACAGTCTAGGCATGCATGACTTGGATTATTCCACACAGTTGTGGCTCTATCCCTACCCCTGGCAAGGGAAAAAGTTGAAAGAAGCATCATCGGTCTTTGGGGCAATGAGGGCAGCTTGATCCTCCACAGCTCATAGCACCAACTATATCCCTGGCTCCTAATACACAACCAGCAAGGGAGAAAGGGCAGGAAGCCCTAAACAAAAGACAAAACCTGCACCCAGAATAAATACTCTAGTCATCCATATGCCAAGACAACAACAAAAATTTACAATCCACACCAAGAAACAGGAGAATATCGCCCAGTTTAAGGAACAAGATAAGCCTCCAGATAACATAAAGGAGTTGAGACAACTAATCATAGATGTTCAAACAAATCTCCTTAATAAATTCAATGAGATGGTTAAAGAAATTAAGGATATTAAGAAGACATTGGATGAGCACAGGAAGAATTTGAAAGCATACATAGAAAAACAGCAGATCTTATGTGAATGAAAGGTGCAATAAATCAAATTAAAAAATGTACTAGAATCATATAATAGCAGATCTGAGGAGGCAGAAGAAAGGATTGGTGAGCTTGAAGAAATGGCCTCTGAAAATGAACATACAAAAGAACAGATGAAGAAAAGATTGGAAAAACTTGAACAAGTTCTCAGAGAACTAAACGACAGCAAGAGACAGGCAAACATATGTGTCATGGATGTCCCAGAAGGAGAAGAGTAGGGAAAAGAAGCAGAAGGAATATTTGAAGAAATTTCCAAACCCTATTGAAGGACATAGATACCCATATCCAAGAAGCACAACATACTTCTATCCAAAAAAATATAAATAGACCAACTCCAATACACATACTAATCAGAACGTCAAATGCCAAAAGACAGAGAATTCTGAGAGCAACAAGAGAAAAGCAATGCATAACATATAAGGGTTGCACATAAAGATTAAGTGCTGATTTCTCACCAAAAACCATGGAGGCAAGAAGGCAGTGGTTTGATATATTTAAGATACTGCAAGAGAAAAATTTCCAGCAAAGAATCTTATATCCGGCAAGATTGTCTTTCAAAACTGAGGACGAGTTTAGAATAATCACAGATAAACAGAAACTGAGAGAGTTTGTAACCAAGAGACTTGCTTTACAGGAAATACTAAAGGGTGTGCTACAGCCTGAAAAGAAAAGACAGGAGAGAGTGGCCTGGAAGAGAGTCTAGAAATGAAGATTATATCAATAAAAGTAACTAAAATTGTCAAGAGTAGTGAAAATAAAATATGACATATAAAACCCAAATATTTAGGAATAAACTTAAGCAACGATGAAAACCACTTGTTTTCAGAAAACTACAGCTCATTATTAAAAGAAATTTTAAAAAGTCCTAAATAATTGGAAGAACATTCTGTGCTCATGGATTGGAAGTCTAAATATCATTAAGATGTCAATTCTACTCAAATTGATATACAGTTTCAATTCAGTCCCGATAAAAATTCCACCAGAATTCTTTAAATAAATGGAAAACATGATTATCAAATTTATTTGGAAGGGTAAGGGGTCTTGAATAGCCAGAAACATCTTAAAAAGGAAAAGCAAAGTTGGAGCACTCTCATTTCTGGACTTTAAATCATATTACCTAGCTACAGTGGTAAAAACAGCATGGTACTGGCATAAAGAGAGACACATAGACAAATAGAACTGAAATGATGTTTCAGAAATAGATTCTCACATTTATGGTCAAGTAATTTTTGACTAGCTTGTCAAACCCACTGAGCTCAGACAGAACAATCCATTCAACAAATGTTGCTGAGAAAACTAACTATCCATAGCAAAAGAAAAAAAGAGGACCCCTATCGCATATCTTATACAAAAATTAAATCAAAATGAATAAAAAACCTGAACATAAAAGTAAGAACCATAAAACTTCTAGAAGAAAATGTAGGAAAATATCTTCAAGACCTGGTGTAGGTGGCGGATTCTTAAAAGAGCTAAGAGGAGGACTGAGATGGACTATTGATATTTAATGTATGTAGAAGTTTTAATCAGCTTTACTATAAAAGTATGGATATGTACAGAGTTGATGGTAACATATTATAGTGAGTAACAGCTGATTTATAAATGGGGATGTGGCTGAAAATGGTAGTCTAGTGATGTAAATGCCAATTGACAAAAAGCTAGAGAATAATCTAGGGACTGAATAGCACAATAAACCCAGAGATGTTTGAGAATTTTGGTTGGTGGTGCAGATTCAAGAGTGTCCTTTGTGAGCTAGAGCAGATGTACACCATTATTGCAGGGGGGTGGGAATGTGGAGAAGCATGGGAAAAATACAACTGGAGTGACCTATGGACTGTGGTTAACAGTAACAATGTAATATTCTTGCATCTATGCCAAAGATGTACTGTGCTGATAATGTGGGAGTATGGAAAATGTGTGCCAAATGTACACTGTGGACCTGGCAATAATCGGATGATATTATCTCATATCTGATAACAAATGTTCCACCACGGTGTGATGTGTTGATAGAGGGGAGTTGTTTGGGAATTCTTCACACTTGCATGACTGTTTTGTAAGTTTACAACCTCTGTCATAAAAATATATTTTAAAAATTATAATAGGGTGGGTTGGGGGGAAATGTAAGATAAGGACTATAATTAGCAGTAAGAGTTTGACAATATTCTTTCATAATTTGTAACAAATGTCTCATGACAATGCAAGATGTTGGTGGAAAATTGATGTATGGGACCCTTTATAATGTTATAAATGTTTGCTTTGTAAGTTCACAACTTTTACTATACACTTATTGTTTATGTACGTTCATGTATAAATGATGTAATAATAATAATACGGTGGGTTGGGGGAAAATACTTTGCTTAGTAGTAATATTTTGAGGATGCTCTTCAATCATTAATTAAAAATGTTTAACAACAATGCAAGGTATTGGTGGTAAGGTGAAGAATGAGAGCGCTGTATGATATTATATATGTTTGTTTTGTAAGTACATAACTTTTGCTATACACTTATTGTTTATGTATATTCACATATGAGCAATATACTTCAATAAAGTTACTAAAAAAACATTAAAAAATGAGGGAAAGTTTAAAATATTCACAGATAAACAGAATTTAGAGAGTCTGTCAATAAGAAACCTGCTCTTCAAGAAATAAAAAGGGAGTTCTTCAGGTTCAAAGGAAAAAAAAATAGGAGAGAGATAGAGTTAGAGAAGAGTGTAAGAACAACAAAAAATCTAAAGAAAATATGGCTAATTATATTAGTCAGCCAAAGGGGTGCTAATGTGAAATACCAAAACTGGGTTGGTCTTTATAAAGGGTATTTATTTGGGGTAGAAGTCCACAGATACCAGGCCATAAAGCATTAAGTTACTTCTCTCACCACAGTCCATTGTCACGTGTTAGAGCAAGACAGCTGCCAGCGTTTGCCAGGGTTCAGACTTCTGGGGTTCCTCTCTTCCCAGGGCTGCGTTTCTCTCCGGGCTTAGCTCCTGTTTCCTCCATAAGGTCAGCTGTAGACAATCAGGCAAATGGCTTGCTTCTCTTCTCCTGGGGCCTTCTTTCCAACATCAAAACTGCTTCTCAGAAGACTGCTTCAACTGTCCTTTGCCTTGCCTTTTATATTCGATTCCCCACCCACCAAGGGGTGGGGTTCAACACCCTAATCCTAACCTAATCATGCCCAGATTAACAGATCAGTTTATAAGCATGATTCAATTATATTTTTGGAATTCATAATTACATCAAACTGCCACACTAATGTAAGTAATCCCGTCAGTAAATACATTGAATGTTAATGGATTAAACTCTCCATTCAAGAGACACAGACTGGCAGAATGGATAAGGAAATATGACCCATTTATATGGTGTCTACAAGAAACCCACCTTAGACCCAGGGATGCAAGGAGACAAATGGTTGGAAAACTATTTTACATGCAAACAATAAACAGAAAAGGGTGGGAGTAGCTATACTAATATCAGACAGAATAGACTTTAAATGAAAAACTATTGTAAGAGACAAAGCCAGACACTATGTATTAATAAGAGGGGTAATCTGTCAATAAAAAAGAACAATTGTAAAGATTTATGAACCTAACCAACATGTCTCAAAAATACATGAGGCAAACATTGAAAAAACTAAGTGGAGAAAGAGATGCCTCTAAAATTCTAGTGGTAGACTTTAATACACAAAACATCTTGACAAAGAATCAATTTTGTGTTGGATGTGGTGGGAGGTGTGGGAGGTGGGCAACATGGGAATCCGAGTGGGTTCCGTATAATATTTTAGGTAATCTAAGCACCTCTTAAAATATATGTATATATATATATAAAAAATAACATTTTTGTAAGCAAATACACATATATGCATATATATTTATATATCATTTTACAAATGTTTGTATGTATTGTGAGAATTTTGATTTCTACCCATAATAAAAAATAAAATAAAATAAAATAAAATTAAATTAAATTAAATTAAAAAAAAAAAAAAGAGAATCAATTTAGAAACAAAGACCTTGAACAATATATTAGAAGATCAGAACCTAAGAGTCATATACAGAACATTACAAACAAATACAGCAGGATATACATTCTTCCCGACTGCACAACGATCATTCTCCAGTATAGACCACATGCCAGGCCACAGAACAATTCTCAATGAATTCTGAAAGATTGAAATTATACTAAGTCATTTCTCTGATCACAATGGAATGAAACTGTAAATCAGTAAGGGGCAGAGACCCAAATTAGGCACAAAAATAAGGAAGTTAAACAACACATTATTAGACAAATAGTGGGTTAAGGAAGAAATCCCAAAAGAAATCAGTAACTACCTTGAAACAAATGAATATGACAACACATGTATCAAAACGTATGGGATGCAGCAAAAGCAGTACTGAGATGGAAATTCATAATGATAAATGCCTATATGAAAAAAGAAGAAAGAGCTAAAATCAAAGACCTAACTGCACACTTGGATGAATTAGAAAAAGAACAACAAACTAACCCCATAATAAGTAGAAAGAACAAAATAACAAAGATTAGATCAGAACTAAATGAAATTGAAAATAAAAAAGCACTAGAAAAAATAAACAAAAACAAAAGCTGGGTCTTCGAGAAGATTAATAAAATTTACAAACTCTTAGCTACTCTAATGAAAAAAAAGAGAAAGAAAATGTAAATACATAATATAAGAAACTAGGAAAGGGATATCACCACTGACCACACTGAAATAAAGAGTATGATAAGAGGATATTTTGAAAATTTATATGCCAACAAGATGGATAATTTAGAGGAAATGGAAAAATTCCTAGAAACACACAAGCAGCCTACAGTGACAAAAAAAGAAATTGATGAACTCAACAGACCAATCTCAAGTAATGAGATTTCATTAGTCAACAAAAACCTCCCAACTAAGAAGAGCTCAGGACCAGACAGCTTCAGAAGTGAATTCTAGCAAACATTCTGGAAAGGAGTAACACCAATCCTGCCCAAACTCTTCCAAAAAATAGAAGTATAGGGAACATTTCCCAACTCATTCTATGATGCCAACATAAAACTAATACCAAAGTCAAAGACGCCACAAGAAAGGAAAACTATAGATCAATCTCTCTAATGAATCTAGATGCTAAAATCCTCAAGAAAATACTTGCTAGTAATATTCAACGACACATCATACCATGACCAAGTGGGTTTCATCCCTGCTATAGAAGGATTTTTCAACAAAGAAAATCATTCAGTGTAATATACCACATGTAACCACTGGGCAATTTGATGTAATTATGAATTCCAAAAATATAATTGGATCATGCTTGTAAACTGATCTGTTAATCTGGGCATGATTAAGTTATGATTAGGGCATTGACTGGGCCACATCAGTAGGGTGTTGAGCCCCACCCCTTGGTTGGTGTGGAAAGAAAATATAAAAGGCATCACAAAGAACAGAGCTAAAGCAGTTTTTGAGAAGCAGTTTTGATGTTGGAAAGAAGGCCCCAGGAGAAGAGAAGCAAGTTGTTCACCTGATCGTCTACAGCTGACCTTGTGGAGGAAAGAGGAGCTAAGCCCAGAGAGAAATGCAGCCCCAGGAAAAGAGGAACCCAAGAAGCCTCAACCCTGGCAAACATCGGCATCTGTCTTGCTCTAACACGTGGCAATGGATTGTGGTGAGATAGGAAACTTAATGTTTTATGGCCTGGTATCTGTGGACTTCTACCTCAAATAAATGCCCTTTATAAAGACCAACCCATTTTTGGTATTTCACATTAGCACCCCTTTGGCTGACTAATACACCACATAAACAGATTCAAAAAAAAGTCACATGATTACTTCTATAGATGCAGAAATAGCATTCAACAAAATCCAGCACATTTTCCTGAAAAAAAAAAAAAACACTTCAAAAGATAGGAATAGAACAAAACATCCTCAACATGATAAAGGGTATATATGAAAAATTCACAGCTAACATCATATTCAATGGGTGAAATCCTAACAGCATTCCCTCTATCATCAGGAACAAGACAAGGATGCCCACTATCACTGCTCCTATTTTACACTGTGTTAGAAGTACTTGCTCAAACACTTTGGCAAGAAAAAGATATAAACAGCATCCAAATTGGAAAAGAAGAGGTGAAAATTTCACTATTTGCAGACAACAAGATCCTATACCTCAAAAGCCCTGAGAAATGTACAACAATGTTTCTAGAGCTTATAAATGAGTTCAGTAAGGTTGCAGGTTATTAGATCAATGTGCAAAAATCAATAGCATTTCTATACACCAATAATGAGAAAACTGAGGAGGAAATCAAGAAAAAAAATCCCACATACAATAACATTTAAAAGAATTAAATACTTAGGAATAAATTTAACTAAAGATGTAATGACTTGTATACACCACTGTTAAAGGAAATCAGAGGAGACCTAAGTAAATGGAAGAATATTACCTGTTCATGGATAGGAAGACTAAACATCACTAAGATGTCTATCCTACCCAAACTAATATATGGATTCAATGTAAGCCCAATAAAAAAATCAACATAGCATTTTTTACTATATTGGAAGAGCTAATTATGAAATTTGTTTGGAAGGGCAAGGGGCCCTGAATAGACAAAGACATATTGAAAAAGAAAAATGAAATTGGAGGAATCACACTTCTGACTTTAAAACATACTACAAAGCTACAGTGGTCAAAGCTGCATGGTATTGGCACAAAGATAGACATACTGACCAATGGATCCTATTTAAGAGTTCTGATATTGATCCTCACATTTACAGTCAACTGATATTTGAAAAGTCCACCAAGCTCACTCAACTGGGAAAGAATGGACTCTTCAGCAAATGGTGCTTGGAGAACTGGATATACATATCCAAAAGAATGAGAGAGGAATACCAACTCACACAGTAGACAAAAATTAACTCAAGATGGATCTAAGATCTAAATATAAGAGCCAAGACCATAAAGATCTTGAAAGAAAAATGTAGGGAAGCATCTAAATTTCTTTAAATTTTATCCCAGTGTGAACAAAACTCATTATTAAAAGACCAAATATTATAATACTAAGGATATGATGGATATAAAATGGTATATGTCATGTAACATACTTTTATTTAAATTACATATACAAAAAATCTGGATTCAGCATTTTGTCATTGATTTGGGATGGTTTTTTGTGTAAGTTCAATTAAAGACAGTATTCAAAGAAATCTTTCTTTCTAGCTAGAGACTTTTCATTTAATTCTGCCTTACAAAGCTGAGCAAAGTACTCAAGTCCTGAAATCTCATTTGAGTCTAAAACCTGTGACAAAAAGAAATAATGAATAAAATGACATACTATTTTTATTAGAATTTGCCAAAGAAACCTCACAAATATTAGTAAGTTCTTATCAAATTAATCCTACCAGTAACAATAGTTTTAGATATGTCCATGGTGCTCTCCAGCACTTTATAGAAAATAATATTCTTTTACAAAGGATTTTAGAAACAACAATTACCATTTGACCCAGCAATACCACTTGTAGGTTTAAATACAAAAGCAAGGACTTTGAAAGCAAGGACTTCAAGAAATATTTGCACACCAATGTTCATACCAGCATTATTCACAAATGTCAAAGGCAATACAATCCAACAACATGTGAATGGGTAAATTACATATAGTAATTTCTTCTTCACAAGGGAAATGATAAAATACTTAGAGATGAATGAAAACCAAGACACAATATACCATAACTTATCGGATGCAGCGAAGGCAATACTCAGACGGAAATTTATATCTGTGAATGCCTAGAGTAAAAGGGAAGAAAGATACCAAATTAAGAACCTTGCTTGCCATGTTGAACTAGAAAAAGAACAATGTATACCCAAAGTTATCAGAAGGAAGAAAGATTAGAGAAGAGATAAATAAAATAGGGTAGAAAAACAATTGAATTAAAAAAAAAAAAACATCAGTAAAATTAACAAGACTAGACTCACAAAGGGAAAAAAGACACAACTAAAATCAGAAATGAAAATGTTGATGTCACTACTGATCTTACAGAAATAAAAAGGATTATAAGCAAATATATGAACAATTGCACACAACAAATTAGGGAAGGGGAAGCGGTGGGTGCTGTCTCCAGCGGTGACTATGGTTCTTCCAGGAACCCAGGGGGCTAAAGGGTCCCCTCCCCCAAACACACAGGAGGAGCCTGGGCTCCTGGTGGGATGCTCCTGTCTAGTCTGTCCCGGGGACGTCCTGGAGAAGTCGCGCCTTCTGAGCCAGGCCCCACTGGCGTCGGCCCCATCCCCGCCCCACCCCGGCGTGGGCGATCCCCTCAGCAGCCTCCTGCTCCGCGGCTGCCACACAGACCGCGGGCCGCCCAACCCCGGGGCAAGGAGAGCCGCTCGCGGGCCAAGGAGCCGGGCGGGGCCGGAGGCAGCTGTAGGACGGCGCCAGGGCGCCCCAGGGCTACCGGAAGGTCAATGGAGGAGCGCGGGGAGCACGACCTCCCCCTGCCGGCGGGTGCCTAGGCCCCAGGGGTGGAAGAGGGTAGGGTCCAGGAGCGGCCCTGGGCGCTCTCGGCCTCCACCGCAGGCCGCCAGGGCCTGAGCGCACCTTGGGCTTCACGTGGGACCCTCTGTAGTTGATGACCTTTCATGAAATGTAAAAAATGTACCAAATTAATGCAAGGTGTTATAATAGGGTGTATGTTAATAATAGGGTATATATGATAACTCTGTATTTTATTCATGACTCTTCTATAAACCTACAACTTCTCTAATTAAAAAGCAAAATAAAGGAAAGATAAACAATTGACAAAAAATAATGAATATTTAGATTACCCCACCAGACAAAGAACCATATCCAACTAAGGTGTATTTTGAGGGCAAAGGGAATACGGAATGAGCAGTGAAAAAAAAGGTATTTATAAATGCCAGTATGACCTTGTGTACAGCTGCAGAAATAATGCAT
The DNA here is from genome assembly GCA_026826555.1 of Tolypeutes matacus. Taxonomy (NCBI): domain Eukaryota; kingdom Metazoa; phylum Chordata; class Mammalia; order Cingulata; family Chlamyphoridae; genus Tolypeutes; species Tolypeutes matacus. The sequence continues at coordinate 492,270 of JAKSZT010038841.1, read as the reverse complement.
GTTTTATTATGAGTATTTCTTTCTTATTATGCCATAAATATGATTGCATGTATATAGATGTGGTTTCAGTTGTCTGTTTTGTGACATTTCCAACTATTTTGAAAAAAATTACTCATTATCATGTGCTCTCTGGGGTTTCTGTTTCCTTATCTCAGCAGTCAATGACCTGACAGATATTTCCTTCAATGCCAGAAGTTAAAGAAAAATACTAAAAACCTCTTCTTTGCAAATATTCTCACTGCCCTGATTTTGTGATAATCAAGGTAGGCTAAACTTTCACTATATTAGAAACCATGCCTGTGTCCCCAGACCTAATTTTTCTCCCTAGGTCTGGTTTTCAGAATGGTGGTGATAAACCAAGCCTGATTTATTATATGACCATCCTGTGTTGGAAATGATTGTAACTCTAGGTATCTTTGGTCAACCTTAAGAGATATAGCAGGGGTGCGGATGTGACTCAAATGGTTGGGCATCAGTCTCACAAATGGAGGGACCTGGGTTTGATTCCTGGGACCTCCCAGTAAAAATTTAAAAAAGAAAAATATAGAAGGCATGCAGTCCATCAGGCCTTGTGCACGACTGCATCATCAAGCCCAGCGAGCAGTTGTGCCTCCAGGCCCCATGAGCACTAAGGTGGTGCAGGCTGTAGGACTCCTCTCTCCCACATCAGAGATCCTGAGGATTGAATCCTGGTGAAGACAGGAGGAGAGGGATGAAAAGAGAGGGCAGGAAACAGACACAAAAATTGCCCAGCGAGGACACAGAAACAGCAAAAATAGGGGGTGGGGGGTGAATGGATAAAAGTAAATAAATAGATAAACAAAAATAATGGGGTGGTTGGAGGAAAAATACACCAAATGTAAGATATGGGCTATAGTTGTAATATTTTGACAATATTCTTTCATAAAAATTTGTAACCAATGTTTTACAACAATGCAAGGTGTTGGTGGTGAGGTGACATATGGGATCCTTGTATGATGTTATGCATGTTTACAACTTTTACTATATACTTGTTTATGTATGTTTGTGTATGAATGATATACTTCAATAAAATTTAAAAAAAATTTTTTTAAATCACCTCTTCCTTTCTTTACAGATTGGCTCTGAGCTGCAGCATTCCTTCATATAAAGCCTGGTTGCCCCCTACTCTGTCTTGACCTTCACCTCCTTCTTGTGTGAATCCTAAAGATCAGCCAGAAGTGCAATCTTAGGGTCATGTTTCCAACACGGCATGCACAAGAACCCTGGATACCCCAGGGTTCATGTTAGCTCCAGGAGGCCCTTACTCCAATAAGAATCTTACTCCTCGGTCTTGTTCTGCCCAGGCTTTTAAGTCTCCCCGCTGCTTGACCATTATGTGTTGCTTACTGTAGGTAGAGTGTCTTCAAATGCTTTTATCAAATGCCACCTATAAAGCTGCTCTATATTGAGATGGATAAAAATGAATGCCAATCTTTTTCCCAGTCCTGCAAGTAACCCCCAAATGGACAATCACATTTATTTTTGTTTTTAGTACAAGGTCCATATTTCTTCCAGTGTACACTACGTGTACAATATATTACAGTAAATGGATTCGCAAGAGAGTGCAAGAAAGAGCATTGTTATAAGAATAGACAATTCATTTGAGAAGTTTTCTACAAATTAGTGAAGATTAATATAGAAGTATTAGGAGAAATACAGTGCTTTATTTTTAAGATATACATAGGGGGGAGAGGGGCCAAGATGGCATTAGTGTAGGAGGGCGCACACTGCAAGCTCCCAGAGCAAGGCAGATTGTGGACGGGGTCCTGCCCGGGGGTCTGTGCTGTGCACGCGTGGAGTGAGAAGCTTGGGACGTCTATCTGCGCGGATCGGCGGTGTGGACCGAACGGTGGAGATTCGTGAGTTTTGAGGCTGCCGGTGGGGGTTGGCACAGGCGGCTGAGCCCCGCAGTTAGGGAAAAAAAATAATAAAACGGCCATTTGGAGCCGCGGGCGGGGGCGAAAAAGTTTTATTTTCTGGGGATCTGGCTGCCTGGCGCCCCTTGGACCTTGTGTGAACAGAGCAAACAAGCTAACCAGCACCCAGTGAACTGGAGGGGGGATTTTGGTTGGGAAACGCAGCTGATTTCCCTAGCCACCCAGGGATAAGACCCGGGCCGCTGCGGAGCCAGGAGGAAGGGACACTTCCCAAAAAAGGGAGGGTTCGGTTGGAAGACAGGGAAGGGTATTTTATATTTTTAGACATTGATCTGGCTGCCTGCACCACCCCATAGCTTTGGGGAGCAGATAAGCCGACCTGAAGCAGCATTAGGCTGAGAGCAGACGCGAAGCTGCACTCAAACTGATTTACTGAGCAGCACGGTGACGCTGGAGCTCGGCGCCAGAAGGGGCGGAATCCGCCGTCTTTAGCACTCCTCACTGACTAACATCAAAGTTTCAGCTAACCTGGGGAGTCCGGAAAGTGGGACGTGCTTGATTAATTTCCACGGGCCCAGCTAGGGTCCCTTCCTTAAGGGGGTTGGTCTAGAGGAGGAATTATTTTGGGTCCTGCATTTGGCTAAAAAAAAAAAAAAAAAAAGTGAGGTCACCTCAACAAATGAAAAATAAATTCTTTTTAATTTAGTTTAATAGCTAAAAGCTGCTTCAGGACCTGCATATAGAACCCTGGGGGCCCACAACTTAAGGGTGTCAATTTCTATCCCATCTATTTTGTTTTTCTTCATCTTCTTTTCCAAGCAAGACTATAAAGCCAGAGTCATAAAACAAAGGAGTATTATATTTGATTAAGTTAAAAAATTTTATGGGCAATATAATATCACAAATAAAGTAAAAAACATAATCTTTTTATGTATGGTGAGCATGTGACAGTCAAAATTTCTTAATATATTAGGAACAATATACCCAATGAAAATATTGAAAAGCTGTGAAAGTTTGTCACATAAATATTAAAACAATGTCTCATACACTTTTTAAAATATAGCTCTTTCACAATTATATATATTTATATTAAGACAACGAGGCATTATATATCTCCAGTCATACTGCAGAGGAATGTTGGCCACAAATATGAAGCTGAAATAACCTGTGCCTTTTGAGATTTCCTTACATCTCTGGAAATGAATGAGGTTATTTCTGTAAAGTTCCTTTCCTTCTGAGGACAAATGTGCTGGCTAATTTGGTGCTATCTCCAGGGTATTTCCTTACCCAACTCAAGGAGGATTACTTTAAAATAAGGTAGAAGCATATAGACAAGCAATCCATGACTCTTAAGCAACTCTGTTTCATGATGTGTATAATATCATGTAGTCCTGCAGCTGAATGAGTTTGGCTAAGCCCTTGGTCTGCATGTCTTTCTGATACCTGCTTTGCTTTGCAACTCTAGTCAGATGTCTCCAGTGCTGTAAGTATTCATTTTCTCATATCTAAATGGGGATAATTGGTCTGCTGTTAAGCTCAGAAGAGGTAGCATGAGTAAGGTGGACAATGTAAGAGTGTAGCTCTTAGCTTATCCTCTGGAAACTCACAAGAAGAGATGGGAGGGGACCCCACAATGCCACCTCTTTGCCAGCTGCTGGGTCTTTGTGTATCCCATCCACTAGAGCAATAAAGAAACATTAGGATGTGAGGTCTGCTAAACAAGGAGAAGCACCATGCTGGGGAGGGGAGGGTCAGTGTGTCACCTCTGCAATAAATTTTTATGATGGTATCCAGAGATACAGCTGAGTATGTCTGAATCCATAAAATTGTAACAGACATTCTGGCATAGTGATGAAAATTCTGGGGTTTAGAATGAGGCCTGTTGGGTTCAAATCTTGACTCAACCATGCATCCACCATGTGACCTGGGCTAATTCCTAAGTTCTCTACAGGTCAGATACCTCCTCATAATGGGAATATCATGGGTGGTTTTAAGCATAGTTGTAAATTATATTAAAGAATGCATGGGAATATCACAGAATATGACTTTTTCAGGGTATTGGTCAGATCTGTCACTTTCTCACTAGTGTATTTCTCAAGTTGTGAATTTTTCCTGCCTTTGATCATACCACCAAAGCATATGCCTTCTCAGATTCTCTTATTCTAAAGTAACTAAAACAACCACCTGTTTTACTTGGAAGGATTAGAGTGGGGATCATGGTGTACTGGATAAATATCTGGACACATTCTCATGTTAAAAAAGCTTTGCTAGACTTGATCCATATACATATCCCTTTGACTATTTAAAACAGAAGAAATCAATGGCTCAAAAGCAAAATTATCTGATGGCCTAGAAAACTTTTAGAGGCTTATCAACATATAAGAAACATAAAAACTCTCATTTTGGCTGTGATTTGCTTTAATGGATTATATAAATCCATATAAAAAAGAACTTTTCTTATTATATTGGGTTGGTCAAAGATGGAATATTTTTTCACCATTGTTTTCAAAAACACAGCTTGGGGTCTTCCTGCCAGTTACAGCTCCAAGGAAGGTAAGAGAGGCAAGCACAACTCTATTCTGAGCCCAGGCATCAAAGCCTAGGTAAGTCACCCCATGTAAAGTATGCTGGGGTTTCACAGGTGAAAGGATAATTTTTTCTTTCTTATAAACTAAATCTAACCTGCTATCAGTGATGCAAGAACTTTGTTCCAGTCACAATGGTGGTTTTTTTTTTTTTTTTTTTTTTTTTTTTTTAGGTATTGGTTTTGAACCCAGGATCTCGTATGTAGGAAGGAAGTGCTCAACCAATGAGCTATATCTCCTCCCCATAATGTTTTTATTGTATTTCATAATTAAAGGTAAAGTTTGTATAAGAAAGCTATTTTGAGAAGTAAAATGTTATTCATCCCCTCTGAGGTCAGAAGACTCTCTTGCACAGTTTGAGAACACCTCTTTGAAACCCTAATTAGCAGAAGGGCTGTAATGTTGGTGTCTAGGACATGGGCTAACCTGGAAAAGGTGAGCCATGGTGAGAAAGGGGAAGAGGTGAGAGGCTGCACAGAGAAGCACATGCTACCTCCCTCCCAGTTTGGAAGCAAAATTGGAAAAATTTATAACCATGCTTATTTACCTAGAATTTTACTCTAACCCTTATTACATTTTCATTCATTCAATAATACATTATAATACATTAAATCCTTCCATCCATTCTATTTATATTCCATAAATTAGTTTGTGTCTTCTCTTTCTCTTTGATATCTGTTGAGACCACTCATTCCAGGTCATCCTTTTATAATTAATAGCTATACTGTTAGAATAATATCTTGATCTCTTTTTCTGCCTCACAAATAACTGTTTCCAATGAACAGTTAATATCTAGGAAATGCTGCCTCCATTATGCCTTCTACCTTTAGATACTAAAACATCCTTTGCTCTCAATCTGGACAGGCGAAAACTAAACCTCTGAGGTCATTGCTCATGCCCTCAACTCTCCCATCCCTCTTACCCAGACCACTTTTTTGAGCCTTTCCAAGAATATTCTACCTCTGAAACTTTCAGGCTGCTGAGACTTTTCTTTTTTCCCACTATGTTTCCAGGCTTAAATGACCTTCTCTTCCATTTTTCACATCAAAACTAGTGCCCATCTTTCAAGGGTTAATTTTTACTTTTGCCAAAGTTTTATATCAAATCCACCTTAATTCTCTTAGTACTCCTGAAGAACATATTGCCTGTCCTAATTTGATCTAATAAACATCAACTCATATACTTATTATAATTTTAAATGAACAATATATTAGAACAGCATTTTTAAAAAGTCCCTAACATGGAAATGCAGGATCTTTAAAGAAAACTTGGAATTTGACTTTTAATTGCTAAGAACTAATTTTGATGCTGAAATCTCTAAAAGAGCATTTAGAGCTAGAACGGAAGGAAACTAAAAATAATTTTGGGTGACTCTGAGTTTAAGAGATAAAATGCAAAAAGCTGCCAGTAAATCAAAGACATTTTATGAATAATTAAATATGCTACAGGATATTCTAAGGCAGTGTTTTTCAAAACTCTAGCATGCATAAGAATCACATGGAGAAATCATCAAAACACATCTCAATAAGGTTCACCCTATAGCTTCTGCTTCTTTAGCTATGAGTTTGTATGCAAGAATCTCCTTTTCCAACAAGTTCCCAGGTGCTGCTGATGCTGCTGAACCTTGTAACTCACTTTGAGAACCACTGGTCTAGGGATTTGGGGGTCTGAGAGAAGATCCTAATAAAGGAAAAGCAGTCATTTGTTTAAATTCCAAAAAGACTTCACAGGGAAGTCTCATATTGACCTTTGATCATAGAAGGTCATTTACAGTCTATATTTTATTTTTTGTTTGTTTGATGTTTGGCAGGCTTCATGAGAGAAAGTATCAGAGAGTTTATGGAGGGATTAGAATTGGAAGACAGAAGGCATCAAACACCCTTTCAGGAGATATATATTATATGGTGGCAGAAATTAGAATGATACACAGAAAAGTGCAGATTATATGAAAAAAAAATTTTTTTTTTGGCATAAGAGCTAGGGAAGATATTACCGCAAATAAAATAGACATTGGAAAGCTGGATGCTACATATTACCTAAATCTGTGCTTGCCACTCACTACATTGCTTTGTATTTTTCTTATTTTATGATTATATGCAATAGTTTCTTGTAGAATACTAGCTTTCAGTATTTCTCCCATAGACCCTACACAGTTGGAAATAATCAACAAAAATCTTTGCTGAAATTATGTGTAATTATATAAATGTTGTTATTCAAAGTTTAGGAAAGAAAGGGAAAAATCAGAAGGAAAAATCTCAGATGCAGAAACAATATTAAGAACAAGAAAAAAGTTTCGATCAAAAATCAATAATATGCTTCAGGGAAACTCATGCATTCATTGAGTATAAATTAATAGATTAGGACACTGAAATACTGGCAAATCCCATTCCTAATGGGATACTGCATAGACTGTCACACTAAAGAATATGAAAATTAAATGCGCTTCATTAAATAATCTCAACATGTGTTACAAATATACAATACTGCACTGCACACCAATTTGAGACAACTCATATTAGATATTTGAGGTGGCTCAAGACAAGGTGATATAGGCTCTGCATATTCTTCACATTTCAGTTAGTTATACAATGAAATGTACGAAGGAACCACTCTTCCTCTGAGACAAGAGGGAAAGAATAGAAAAGATAGTGCAAAGAGAACAGATTGGTGGAGAAATACAGGGACCATGTACTATTCTCAGCCATGTAAATGATGGGGCATCCCACTAAGTGACAACAGGGAGGGTGGGGAAGGCTAAGGGCAGCTGGAAGAACACCAGGAGCAAAAGGAAATCTGGCCAAGCAGCTAAGATTACAGAGAGCTTGTTACTCCAGGTAACAAAGTAGGAGGTTTGGCTAAATAGTTGTGATTTACTGCACCAGCCCCCTAAAGGACACAACAGCAATACTGGAAAACCCACTGAGAAAGTAAAAACTTCTAATGTATTAGAAATGGATGCAAATATTTTGCTGCATGAGTCAAATAAGTCAGATCTACATGAAGTGACTACTAAAATTATAGTCATTTTTTTAAAGACAAAGAATATATGGTAGATTTCTGTTGTCTATGTTTGTAATAAATTACCTAAATGCATTTATATAAGATAGCTTAGGTCCTTTCATAAGGTTTGACTCTAAATATGACATATTACTCTCCATCATCAGTAAATGATAATTTTCAAAAGGATAAAATTACAGTGCTCATGAAAATATAAAAAAACCATGCAAACAATTCTATTTAATTCATTAATTAATGAGGGAACCAGAAGATATTAGAACTCATTCAGAAGAGAAATCAAATTACCATACATATAAGGGCAGCTATAGAATGATAAAATGAATTTTCAAATAGATGTAAAATGTAGCAGTGTAGAAAATAATAATCATTTGCATTACACCAAACACAATTAATTCTCAGTTCCTTGGAAAATAATCATTTCCATTAATAACTGTTTCCTACAACTTGCAGAATTGTAAAATAGCTCAAAAACAGTAAAAAGAAAAGTTAATGCAGTGTACTAGACAGGACTTGGAATTTTTTTTTCTAATTTCAAATTTTTTTCACAATTTTTCCATTTACTGGCATAAGGAAGAAAGATGTAATAAGTAGAATAAATGTTGTTTGTGGGTCTCTTTTTGTCCAAGAAATATGCTAGGCATTTTTATCTATATTATTTAATTGAATCAGAATAATGGTCCAGTGAGAAAGCTCACACTGTAAATTGAGTAAAGTGATACTTAAATGATTTATCCCTGGTCACAAAGCTAGTGAATGGTTGAGTTGAAATTTGGGCTTTGCTCCAAACTCAATGCCACTTCTGACTACATATTACAAAATTTGATTAAAGAGTGAATTTAGGATGTTAATCTAAATAGAATTTCAGGATTGGATATTTGGCATTGATATACCTTTACATTCTCCTATCTATGTGGAAAATTGGGGTTATATTACCTCAGTGAAAGCTTTGTGTGGTTAGTCTCATGATAGTCTCAAGTTTTCTATAGATAGAAAACTATAGACTTGAAGAAAGGAATTTGCACAAATTAGAAAAACAGTAAATAACCTCACTGCAGTCTCAAGTTGCTTACTTTATTTTTTTAGAGTAATTGATTAAATATCCAGAGAAATGGACAACTTCACCTCTGAGACCACCTTCTTCCTCATGGGTTTTTCTGACGTTCAGGAGATTCAGATTTTACAGGCAGTACTGTTTTTGATAATTTACCTGGCAGCACTACTAGGGAATCTTCTCATCATCATTCTCACCACCAGAGATCACCGGCTACACAGCCCTATGTACTACTTCCTGAAGAACTTGTCCTTTCTGGATCTCTGCCTCATTTCCATCACTGTCCCCAAATCCATTGCTAACTCTCTGACTAACCGCAACACCATCTCATTCCTGGGGTGTGTTTCACAGGTATTTTTCTTATTTGTCTTTGCCTCTACAGAAGTAGCTCTCCTCACAGTGATGTCCTACGACCGCTATGTTGCCATCTGCCACCCACTCCAATATGAAATTATCGTGAACCATGGGGCCTGTGTGCAGATGGCCACTTCTTCCTGGGTCAGTGGAGGTCTCAATGCAATTCTGCACACAGCTTCCACATTCTCAGTACCCATGTGTGGCTCTCTTTTTGTTCATCAGTTTTTCTGTGATGTCCCTCAACTCCTTTCCCTTGCCTGTTTTTATAACATTGGAGAAATAGTAGTCATTGGGTTCAACTTAGTATTAGATTTTGTCTGTTTTATGTTCATTGATATTTCTTATATTAACATCTTCTCCACTGTGCTGAGGATGCCATCCAGAGAAGGCAGGTCCAAAGCTTTTTCCACATGTCTGCCTCACCTCATTGTTGTGACTCTCTTTCTGTCTTCTGCATTCTTTGCCTATATACACCCTCTTCCTAAATCTCCATCAGCCTTTGATTTGCTGGTGTCAGTATTCTACACAGTGGTTCCACCCACCATGAATCCCCTCATCTACAGTCTAAGAAATAAAGATATGAAGGCTGCACTGAGGAAACTGCTAATAAGCAGACATTGTCCTTCAAATTAGAAGAGTCAGAAGTCCATGTGTCTGAAGAATCTGGTTATAGAGTCTTGCAATAATATTGGATATTAAAGTAAGATTATCATGTAAACTTTGAATGTACTCAGTATATTGACATTGAGAAGCATTCTCTATGCCCAAATCAAGTAAGTGGGCATTCACTTATAATTAGGCAGATTCATGCTGCTATTCTGTATATCATCATAATTGGGAAATCTTCATTTGTTTAAGATTCTTATCTGGACAGGATACTGGGTTATTGGGGATAAACTTGGATTCTCTCAAGCAAACTAAATGTATGGTTACTCCTAGCAAATGAGTATGTGAAAATCTTTGCCCTAAGCTTATATGGATAACCCATTCTCAAATAAAAGGATCCATAATGCAGGGCAAGCTGTTGTCCATCTGTCTTACTTTTTCCTTAACAAACCTATTCTACATAGTTTCTATGTACTCTATGTAGGTCATTTTCTGGTATAGGTTTTGTCTTTACAGTATAGTGAGAAGAGGAAGGTACATTTCAATTTAAATTTATTATATTTTGGTTCATGCACTTATAATAATATGAGAACAAGCTTCTGGTAGCAAAGAATGAAAGCACCAATCTCAGAGGGATGTGTGGGATGAACATAGATATTGGCTGGCAATATATCAAGATAATATTTGGAAAAGGTAATATATAGGCTTTATTTTAAGGGAAGAGAAGTTATAATCAGGAAATGTTGGAAGATAAGATGAAGTTCCAGGTTTGGTTCCTGGTGTCTCGTAGAGAGATGGAAAGGATGGAAAGGAGCAGATACAGAGAGCACACAGCAAATGGACACAGAGAACAGACAGTGAGTGAAAACAATGAGTGAGGAGATAAATAAATAATCAATCTTTTTAAAAAGAGTATGCACTGTATTATTCCATTTATTTGAAATTTGAGCAGGGTATAACTAATATATATTGAAGAAAGCAGATCAATGGGTGACCATGGCCAGGGATACGGTGGGGAGGGTTGACTATAAAGGGTCATGAGGAATTTGAGGGTGATGGAGATGATCTATTACCTTGAAAGTGATAGTGGTTACAAGTATGTTTACATTTGTCAAAATTCAAAGTATATACTTAAAATTATATCTCACTAGTGTGTTGATTAAAATAAGTTATTTATGCACATTTTGTAATGTATGTTATGTTTTAAAAATAAAGATAAAACTATTAAAAAAAAGGGTAAAATGGTTGAAGTAAGTTCTGTCTTTATAGTAATAATATTGAATGTTAACAGATTAAACTCCATAATCAATGACACAGATTGGCAAAATGGATTAAAAAGTATGATCCATCTATATGCTATCTACAAGAGACTCACCTTAGACCCAAGGATACAAATAAGTGAAAAGAGAAAGGCTGGAAAAAGATATTCCTCTCAAGCAGTAAACAAAAATATCTGGGATAATTAAAATAATGGACAAAATAGGCATTACATGAAAATTCTTATAAGAAACAAAGAACATCAGATATTAATAAAAAATGCAATGCACCAAGTATTAATAACAATCATAAATAAATATGCACCTAACCAGGGTACCCTAAAATACATAAGGCAAAAACTGGCAAAAGCAAAGGAAGATATAGACATCTCTGAAACAATAGTTGGAGACTTCAATACAACACTCTAATAAATAGACCATTTGGAAATAGGATCAGTAAGGAAACAGAGAGCATGATAAATTTGATGACTGAACTGGACCTAACAGACATATACAGAACATTTCATGCCAAAACAGCAGGTTATATATTCTTCTCTAGTGCTCATAGATCATTGCTCAGGAAAGACCACATGATGGGTCAAAAAACAAGTCTCAATAAATTTAAAGGGATTAAAATTATACAAAGCACTTTCTCTGAGAACTGCAATAAGATCAAGTGCAGATTTCTTCTCAGAAACCACACAGGCAAGAAGGCTGTGGTACAGTATATTTAAGATATAAATATATCATAATGGAATGAAGCTGAAAATCAATAACAAGTGGAGAAATAGAAAACTGACAAATATTTGTGGGTTAACACAGTCAGTGGATCAAAAAATAAATTGCAAAAAATTTAGTAAATATCTCCATATTAATAAATATGAGAATGCAATATATGGAAACTTATGGGATGTAAAAAAAGCAGTTATGAGAGGGAAATTTATACTTCTAAATGCCTACATTGAAAAAGAAGAAAGAGTTAAAATAAAAAACCTAAATACACACCTAGAAGAACTAGAAAAAGAACAAGAAACTAAACACAAAACAAGCAAAGGAAATAAAGGCAAGATTAGGGCAGAAATGAATGAAATTGAGTCTAAAAAAGAATACAGAGAATCAACAGCACCAAAAGTAAAGGAAATAAAGGAAAGATTAGGGCAGAAATGAATGAAATTGAGTCTAAAAAAAGAATATAGAGAAGCAACAGCACCAAAAGTAAAGCAGTGTTAATCAACATTGTGCTAGAAGTTGTAGCCAGAGCAGTCAGATAAGAAAAAGAAATAAAAGTGTACAAATTGGAAAGGAATGACATGATTCTATATACAGAAAATGCAAAAAAGAAAGAGTCTACAAAAAAGCTAATAGAGAAATAAATAATTGAAGCAAAGAGACAAGATACAAGGTCAACAAACAAGTCAGTAGTTTTTCTATACATGAGTACTGAGCAATCTGAGGAGGAAATCAAGGGAAAAAATCCATTTACAATAGAAACCAAAGGAATCAAATACCTAGGAACAAATTTAACCAAGGATGGAAAGGACCTGTACACAGAAAACTACAAAACATTTCTTAAAAAAACCTAAATAAATAAATTGAAGGTCACTCAGTTGTTCATGGATTGGAAGTGTAAATATCATTAAAATGGCAATTATACCCAAATTGATTTAGATTCAAAACTATCCCAATAAAAACTTGAAAAGCCTACTATTCATAAATGGAAAATCCAATTATCAAATTTATTTGGTAAAGTAATGGGCTCTGAATAGCCAAAACTATCTTGAAAAGAAGAATGAAATTGGAGGAGTCAAAATTCCTGAATTTAAAGAATATTATAAAGCTATAGTTATCAAAATACCATGTACTGGCATAAAGATAGACATATTGACCAATGGAATAGAATTGAGTTTTCAGAAATAGACCTTCACATCTATGGCCAATTGATATTTTTCAAGGACTTCAAGTCCACCCAATAGGGATAGAAGAGTCTCTTCAACAAATGGTGCTGGGAGAACTGGATATCTATATTCAAAAGGATGAAAATGGACCCCTACCTCACACTTTACACAAAAATTAACTCAAAACGGATTCAAGACCTAAATATAAGAGCCAGGACCTATAAAAATACCAGAAGAAAATGAAGGGAAGTATTTTCAAGTTCTTATGTTAAGTAATGGTTTCTTAGACTTTAAAACCAAAGCACAAGCAAAAGAAGAAAAAATAGAGAAATGGGACTTTGTCAAAATTAAAAGCTTTTGTACATCAGAGGAATTTGTTAAGGAAGTAAAAAGGCAGCCAACTTAATGGAAGAAAATATTAGGAAACTACATATCTGATGAGTGTTTAATATCCAAAATATATAAAGAAACCCCACCACTCAACAATAAAGACAAACAACTCAATTACAAAATAGGCAAATAATTTGAATAGACATATTTTCCAAGGAAGAAATACAAATAACTATAAAGCACATGAAAAAATTCTCAACATCACTACTTATTAGGGAATTTCAAATCAAATCCACAATGAGTTATCAACTCACACCTTATAATATGACCACTATTTTTTTAAAAGAAAATTATTGATGTTGTAGAGGATGTGGAGAAAGAGGAACAGTCACTCACTGCTGATGGGAATGTAAAATCGTGAAACTGCTGTAAAAGTTTAGTGGTTCCTCAAGAAGCTAAGGATAGAATTGTCATATGATTTGGCAATCCCACTGCTAGTTATATACCCTGAAGTAGGGATGCAAAAATACATTTGCACACTGATGTTCATAGCAGCATTATCCACAATTGCCAAAAGATGAATGCAACCCAAGTGCTCGTCAAATGATGAATGGATAAACATCTTTGTGCTATATACATATAGTGAAATATTATTCAGCTCTATGAAGGAATGAACTCCTTATGCAAATGACAACATAGATGAACCTTGAGGACATTATGCTGAGTCAAATAACTCAGATACATAAAGACGAATATTGTATGATCTCAATAATATTAACTAATTATAATGAGCAAATTCTTAGACTTTGAATCTAGAATATAGGTTACCAGGAGATAGAAAGAGGGTGGAGAATGTGGAGCTGATGCTTACTTTATACAGAATTTCTATTTTTAGGTTGATTGTAAATATTTGGAAATGGGTAGAAGTGATGGCAGCACATTTTTGTGAGTGTAATATGTAATAGTGCTGAATTATGTGTGTTGTAGTAGAAAGCAGAAGTTTTCAGTCATGTATGTTATTAGAAGGAAAGTTAGAAAGTAAAACATAGTATTGTATAACACAGTGAAACCTGTGGTGGTAAATAGTACAAATATAAGAATGGTCTTTCATGAATGATAACAAATATGCCTCACTATTACAAGATGTTAATTATAGGGTGCCACATGGGGGAAAATACACCTAATGAAACTATAGACTATAGTTAATAATATTTTAATATTCTTTCATCAATTATAACAAAGGCACAAATTATTACATAACAAATAATGTAAATTTAGTTTTTTACATAATTTAATGTAAACCTACAACTTCTCTAATTTAAAAAACAATTACAATAATTAAAAATCATTATATTAAGTGAAAGAAACCATGTACAAAGTTATATATGGTATGATTCCATTTGTATAAAATGTAAATATAAATAAATCTATAGAGGCAGAATTAGATTAGTGGTTATGTAGGGCTAAGGAAGGACAGAGGGATTGAGAGGTTACAGTTAAATCATATAGTTTATTTTCTTTTTGGGGTAATGAAGATTTTCTAAAATTAATTGTGGTTATGAATGTACAACCCTGTAATTATTCTGAGAGCCATTAATTGTACACTTGGATGGATTGTATGGTGTGTAAATATATCTCAATGAAACTCTTTATAAAAAGGGAAATGTTAGATTGTACATATGGTAACGACAAGTATAAAAAACTTAAAAAAATTCATGAACTGCATTACACAGTGAACCCTAAGCTATACTATGGACTATAATTAATAGTACAGTTCTAAAAATGTGCTTTCAGCAATTATACAAAAATTCCATACCAATTCAAAGTGTTAATAATAGGGTGGTATATGGGAATCCTCTAATTTCTGCATGATTGTTCTATAAACGCACAACCCTAATAATGAAATAAAAAAGAACATTGTTAAAAGTACCAAAGGGAGGGATGGGATGAAAGACTCGTCTGGGAGTGGGAACCACAGCGATCTTTGTCATGAAAGAAAATAAAAGAAGGAAGAGAATGAATTGACAGAGAAGTAAGTGATTTGGCAAGATTCTAATATCTCAAACAGACATTGGGAAAGATAGTGTTTATCAATCATTGCCAATCAATTTTATTTATACATAACAATAAAGCATACAATTCATCCAAGTATAAAACCCATGATATTTGGTCTAATCACATAGTTGTGCATTAATCACTTCAATCATTATTAGAGAATTTTCATTATTTCAAAAATAATAACAATAAACAACAAACAAATCAAAAAGCAAAAAACTCATTACCTATCAATCTCTCTATGCTTCCATACATAGAACATAGCTGCCATACATAGCTGCTGTTCTGTTTCTGTCAATCTAGTTTATTTGTATTTATATTTTGTAAAAACAGTCTCAGAAATGCAATAGCACCCATATTCATATTTTACATGAGGTCTCATGTTACAGTTTTCAGCTTTCCTTCTAATAATATATATGACTTTAGATGTTCCATTTTGACCACTATCATACCTATAATAGCTCTGCTAGTTACAAACACTATGATGTGCTTTCACTATTTCTATTCATTTCCAAATATTGACAAATAAACTTTTGACCATTTCTGCAAATATTAGTCATCAGCTTTCCCTTATCTCCTCTCATTTTATTTTCTTCTGATCTGTATTCAGGTTAACTCCATGAGCTTACACAATATATTTAGTTCATAGTAGCACAAACATACAGTATTTTTCCTTTTGTGCTGGCTTGCTTCACTCAGCATAATGTCCTCCAGGTATATCCATGTTTTCATATGCTTTACTACATCATTTCTTCTTAGAGCTGCATAATATTCCATCATGTGTACACAACACAGTCTGTTAATCCTTTGATCAGCTGATGGATACCTGGATTGTTTCCATCTTTTTGAAATCATGAATATTGTTGCTATGAACATTGGTGTACAGATGTCTGTTGGTGTCACTGCTCTCAGTTATTCTGGGTACATACTCAGTAGTGGTATTGCCTGGTCATGTGGCAAATCTATATTCAATTACTTTAGGAACTGCCAAACAGACCTCCACAGAGGCTGTACCATTCTACATTCCCACAATATAAGGCATGGTCTTATATAATGCCATATATTGTTTTTACTTCTATACCATCATAATCAGGGCCAAGATGGTGTTAGTGTAGGAGGGCACACACTGAAAGCTCCCAGAGCAAGGCAGATTGTAGACGGGGTCCTGCCCAGGGGTCTGTGCTGTGCACGCATGGAATGAGAAGCTAGGGACATCTATCTGCACGGATCAATGGCATGGACAGAACAGTAGAGATTTGTGAGTTTTAAGCCTGCCGGTGGTGGTTGGCATGGACGGCTGAGCCCCGCAGTTAGGGAGAAAAAAAATAAAAGGGCAAGTTGGAGCCACGAGCTGGGAGAGAAAATTTTATTTTCTGGGGATCTGGCTGCCTGGAGTCCCTTAGACTCTGGGTGAACAGAACAGCCGGAGTGAATTGGCACCTGGTGGACGGGAGGGGTGATTCTGTTTGGGGGAGGGAGTCGATTTGCCGAGCTGCCCAGGGATAAGCCCTGGGCTGCCCCGGAGCCAGGAAGAGGGGACACTCTCCAAAAGAGGGAGGGTTCTGTTGGAGAACAGGGAAGGGAATTTTTTTTTTTTTTTTTGCCATTGATCTGGCTGCCTGGATCACCCCATAGCTTTGGGGAGTAGATAAGCTGACCTGAAGCAACATCAGACTGAGAGGAGAGACAAATCTGCAGAGTCAAACTAATTTGCACAGCAACCCAGTGACGCTGGTGCTCTGCTCCAGAAGGGGCTGAGTCGGCCGTCTTTAGCACTCTGCACTGAAATCAGAGCTACAGCTACCCTGGGGAGTCCAGGAAGTGGGTCGTGCTTGATTAATTTCCACAAGCCCAGCTAGGGCCCTTCCATAAGGGGGTTGGTCTAGAGGAGGAATTATTTTAGGTAATGTATTTTCGCCAAAAAAAAAAAAAATGTGAGAAAATCACTTCAATAAATGAAAAATAAATTCTTTTTAATTTAGTTTAATAGCTAAAAGCTGTTTCAGGACCTGCATATAGAACTCTGTGGGGAAATTGATTGATAAACACAAGCAGCCAGACAGGATCCACGTGGACCCTAGGGCAATCATTGACCCTCCTTAGCTGTTTGACTGCTTGCCTGTGTGGATCTTTGGTTTTTCTCTGTTTATTTCTGGTCTCTTGCTTTTCTTTTCTCTTTTTCCAACTCACTGTCTATATTGATAGTATTCCAAACTATTGCTTATCCTTCCTTCATCTTTCTGCCTTCTGCTTTCTGTTGTGGCTCTTAGATACAACATTTTTTCATAGGCCCAC
>JAKSZT010038841.1:381160-464924 GCA_026826555.1 Tolypeutes matacus | reverse complement strand
GGCCACACTGTGGCAGATGTTTGTGTGGGATGTGGTGGGAGGTGTGGGAGGTGGGCAACATGGGAATCCCAGTGGGTTCTGTGTAATATTTTGGGTAATCTAAGCACCTCTTAAAATATATGTATATGTATGTATATATATATATAACATTTTTTTAAGCAAATTTCACATATTTGGATATATATTTATATATCATTTTACAAATATTGTTATGTATTATGAAAATTTTTATTTTCACCCACAATAAAAAATAAATTAATCAAAAAAATAAAAATGAAAATAAACCATCATAATCATTTTCCAAAACATTTTGACAATATAGAAACCCTTTTCAAGGAGAATATATGAGTTACATAATATAGAGTAAGGCTATATATATATCCTTATAGAGAGAATGAGAAAGGAATGAAATACTATGACACAGAGATATATAGCTGACTGCCACATGTAAACAGCAAATATAACTAGCAAGATAACTCTAGATATTTTACAAAGAAAGATTTAAATCTAAAAATGTACATCATATATGAATGAAATTCCTTTCAAATTTTGTTTTTACATATTTTTAAATCACAGATAATCGTGTTTGGAAACTCTAAACATCTGTTGAACATTCTGCCTAGAGTAGTGTTAATCTCTCTGTTCCAGAGACTGTAGATGAGAGGGCTTATGAATGGAGGCACCATGTTGTAGAATATACCTCTGAGAAGATTTTTAAGAGATTCTTTATCTGCAAACATCTAAGACAGCAATAAATCCAGAAATTGAATATATTAGTTGAACTGCCAATTGTGGAGTGCAGGTGAATAAGACTTTATTATGGGCTTCCATGGAATGCATGCTAAGCACCATTGAAAATATATGAATGCATGATATAAACAATAAAATAGAACATATTAAGCCCATGCATACATTCATACCTAGGATCACAAACTCAGAAAACCAAACATCTAAAGAGGAGATCTCAAAATTTGTGTAGTCACAGAAATATTGATAAATCGCATTTAATTCTGTGAAGGGATGCTTGAATATAGTGCCTGTGTGGATGGCAGAATTGACCAATCCAATTGCCCATGAGACACCAGCTGCCTGTGTGCACATATGTGGGGTGATGGTGAGTCCATAGTGCAGAGGATGGCAAATGGCAACATAGCAATCATAGGACATCCCCACAAGGAAGGCCAAGTCTGTGGTTCCAAAGAGGATAAACAGGAATATTTGACGAGCACACGCTGTGAGAGATATTGGTTTATCTCTCTGACAGAGAATTCACGACCAATTTGGGAACAGTAACTGAAATGTACCAAAGATTTATTAGAGGTAAATTGCCTATGAAAAAATACATTGGAGAAAGTAGAGGTGTGTTGGTCACTATGACAATAATAGTCAGGTGACCAGATAAATCACTAAGAACAGCACACCTTGCACAACTTGTAGATCCCAGGAGCTTAAGATATCCATGAGGATGAATTGTGTGATGATGGTGAGGTTGCTCATATCTTGTTACATGCTAGTCTCCCTGGGAGTCAAAGTATAAAATTTAAAGATAACACAAAAACAAAATAAAGAATGTCCACAATGTTGCCAAATAATATGCAAACTTTGACATCAAGGAAAGGCTTCTGTATTAGTCAGCCAAAGGGGTGCTGATGGTCTTTATAAAGGGTATTTATTTGGGGTAGAAGTCCACAGTTACCAAGCCATAAAGCATAAGTTACTTCCCTCACTAATGTCTATTGCCACATGTTGGAGCAAGATGGCTGTTGATGTCTGTGAGGGTTCAGTCTTCCTGGGTTCCTCTCTTCCCAGGGCTTGCTTATCTCTGGTCTGAGCTCCCCTGCTAGCTCCACAAGGTCAGCTGTAGACTATAAGGTCCTCTAGGCTTTGCCTCCCTTCACAAGGTCAGCTGTAGACTCTCAGGTGAATGGCTCATCTCTATCCTGGGGCCTTCTCTCCTTCCTCATGACCAAGCTCCTCCATCTGCTGGCCACCCCAGGCTCCAGCATCAAAACTTGAACATCAGAACTCCAACACAAAACTACTCCAACTCTGGCCTTTGCCATGACATTTATATTTGATTCCCCACCCAGCAAGAGGTGGGGTTCAACGCCCTACTGATGTGGCCCAGTCAATGCCCTAATCATAACTTAATCATGCCAAGATTAACAGACCAGTTTACAAGCATAATCCAATATCTGTTTTTGGAATTCATAATTATATCAAGCTGCCAAACTGCTATAGCTTCTAACCTGGAAATCAAGATACAGAAAATCAACAAATGGCAGTCTTTAAAATCAATCAGTGCACATATTTCCATTTTCATCTTGGGCCTGTATACTTCAGCATTCACAGGATAAAATAATCATGACAAATAAATGTATTTAGTGTGAGATCAAGGTCCAGCCACACTCAATCTTTCAGCCACATTTCCAATATTTATTTAAATACATTTTAAAACTCTGCCTGAACACATTCAGTTATTATTTCCTCCTTTTCTATAACCAAATGATAAATAGGACATGCTCTCTAAGAAAGCTTCTATATCTGCCAATGGTCTGAAAACTGCACAGCAGTTAATGATTCTCCTCATGTACCAGGGAACTTGGATGACTTCTGATATCTCCCCATTTATGACAGGAAGACCTAGATATTTTTTCTGTAAAAAAGTCAATTAATAGTTCTGAGGATTTTCTGAGAATTTTTTTATTCCAAATGAGACCACATATAATTCCTCACCTTTCTTTAATTTTACTTGCCTAATAAGAAATGCAGATGAGTCTTTTCTTTCCTCCTCTATAGCAATTTCCATAACAATTATATTTGAATAAGGATCTAACCATTCCATTTTCTTCATAGCAGTGTGAATCCAGAGTTCCTTTGCTGTCATTCTAGTTAACCTTCTCTCCTGCACACAGTATCTGAGAAAAGCATTCCACCTGCCATTACTACTTCACAAGCATCCTCTCACCATCTATCATGGATTCCAATATTTAATTAAGTGTTAACATACTGCCCAGTTCTCCCACATTTTGCCTTTCCAGGTTGCAGTAAAATACTCATTCATAAATAATTGTGCTAACTTTAACTTATTTATTTGTACTTCCTGAAGCATTTCACAGCCTAAAGATATCTCATTTACTATTATTATTTTAATGATAAATCTAGTTATGTTAAATGGATTTTTAGTACTATTCAATTTTCATTTGTGGGAAATCTAGAATTAAAGACTATAAGTATAAAAATATAGAATACGTATTTTATTAACATTTTATTTATATATAATCCCTTTGCCTTTCCAAAGATATTTTACAATATTAACAATGATTTTAATAAATAATAATAATGATTTGCTTGTTGAGTTTATCCAGATGGATTTCTATTGTATTGCAAAATATTTTATCCAAATTGATTTCTACAATAGTCTTTCTATTATATGTGTTTTCCCATTTTATGAGGCAGATAATTTTATTAACTACAAAAACAGTGGTGCAGCTGATAAAATTTACCAGTGGTGCATATCACTGAATTGACCCACACTTAAAACTGTAGCTTGTTGTTTTTCTTTTCTTTTATTTTATTTTTCCTCTGTTTCCACTCCTTTTTTTAAATTTATTTATATATATATAAATATATTTTAAGAGGTGCTTAGATTACCAAAAATACTACACAGAACCCCCTGGGATTCCCATGTTGCCCACCCTCCACACCTCCCACCACGTCCCACACAAACATCTCCCACAAGTGTGGCCCACCAACCTCAATGGACTTACACATCCTGGGGCCTTGCCACCAACCCTAGACCACAGTTCACATCGTAGACCACACTCTCTCCCACACAGTTCTGAGTGGTGTGTGCTGATTTAAAATGGCCTACATCCGTTGCCACAATGGTACTCAGGACAACCTCCAAATCCCAAAGAAGCCCCTGTATTTCAACTACTCGTCCCCTCCCTGCCCCAAAAGTGTCAAGTGGTCACTGGCTCCACCTCATTGTTAAAATTTCTTCCATTGCTAGAATCACCATATGTGTACAACAGAATACCATCAAGTCTAGTCTAGCCCATAGTTCTCCCCCCAATCCTGATGGGACTGGGATGGTGATGTCCACTCCACCTCCAAGTGAGAGAGGGCTTATATCCCATGGATATGGTGGGTGGGATGATCCTGCTTGCAGATGCAGGCCCTCTCCATTCCCTAGGATGGCCATTGCCCAGCGTTGTCTCCTCGCCAGGTGATTTGGATGAGTCCATTGAGCTGTAGGGTAGGAGTTGCAGCTCCACCGAGATTCCATGCACACCTGGCACATAGGTAGGCCAGAGGCTCCAGTCTCTGGAAGTACTCTGGAAGTATACCTTGTTGTTTTTAATATTTGCTTTATCAGAAATATGTATTAACACTTGATGATTAAAGTATCCTTCCTAACTTCCATCTCTTCACATTGCGTCTTTTCTCCTCAGTCTATAGAAATTCTCAAGTTTCACTATGGTAAATTTACCACATATCTTCTTCAAAATGTATCATGTTGGTTAAATGAATATATTTGGCCACAAGAGAGAGTTCAGCCATTTGCCCTTATGTTTTAATAACTTCTTGGATATTTACTGGTGATATCTCCTTCCTTATTTCTTATTTTGTGTATTTGCATCTTCTCTCTTTTTTCTTTGTTAGAGGTAAGGGTTTGTTAATTTTATTGATCTTCTCTAAGAACCATCTTTAATTTTGTTTATTTTTTCTAGTGCTTTCTTATTTTCTATTTCATTTAGTTCGGCTCTAATTTTTGTTATTTCCTTCTTTCTACTTCTTTTGGGTTAGTTTGTTGTTCTTTTTCTAATTCCTCCAAGAATGCAGTTAGGTCTTTGATTTTAGCTCATTCTTCCTTTCTGATATATGCATTTATGGCTATGAATTTCCCTCTCAGTACAGATTTTGCTGCATCCCATAAGTTTTGATATGTTGTGTTGTGTTGTCATTATCATTCGTTTCAAGGTAGTTACTGATTTCTTTTGAAATTTCCTCCTTGACCCACTGTTTATCTAAGAGTGTGTTGTTTAACTTCCATATCTTTGTGCCTCTTCTGGTTCTCTGACACTTACTGATTTCCAGCTCCATCCATTGTTATCAGAGAAATTATTTTGTATAATTCCAATCTTTCTGAATTCTTTGAGCATTTTTCTGTGACCTAGCATGTGGCCTATCTTGGAGAATGACCCATATTCACTTGAGAAGAATATATATCCCACTGCATTTGGGTGTAGTGTTCTGTATATGTCTGTTAGTTTCAGATCTTCTAATGTGTTATTCATAGTCTTTATTTCTTTATTGATTCTCTGTTGAGAAGTTCTGTCTAATGGTGATAATGGTGTATTAAAGTCCCCCACTATATTTGTAGAGGCATCTATTTCTCCACTTAGTTTTTCCAGTGTTTGCCTCATGTATTTTGAGCCATCCCATTTAGATGCATAAATGTTTATGATTGTTCTTTCTTCTTGAAAGAATACCCCTTTTACTAGTAAGTGTCCTTCTTTGTCTCTTATAATAGTTTTGCATTTGAAGTCTATTTTGTCCAATATTAGCATAGCTACTCCTGCCCTTTTTTGGTTATTGCTTGCTTGTAAGATTGTTTTCAAGCCAGTCACTTTCAGCCTTCTTGAATTCCTAGGTCTCAGGTGCATTTCTTGTAGACAATATATACATGGGTCATGCTTCCTTATCCATTCAGCCAATTTGTGTCTCTTGACTTCTGAGTTTAATCCATTAAAATCCAGTGTTATTACTCTAATGGAATTACTTACATTAGCCATATTTTCTTTGGGTTTATGTATGTCATATATTGTTTTTATTTCTCTTTACATCTTTTTAGCTGTTCTTACACTCTCCTCCAACTCTCTCTCCTGTCTTTTTCCTTTCAACCTGCAGAACTCTCTTTAGTATTTCTTGAAAGGCAGGTTTCTTATTGACATACTCTCTTAATCTCTATTTGTCTGTGACTGTTTTGAACTCTCCATCATTTTTCAAAGCCAGCTTTGCTGGATAGAGAATTCTTGCCTGGAAGTTTTTTTTCTTTTAGTACCTTAGCTATGTCATACCACTATCTTCTTGCCTCCTTGGTTTCAGATAAGAAATCAGCACTTCTTCTTATTGAGATTCCCTTGTATGTAATGGTTCTCTTTTCTCTTGCTGCTTTCAGTATTTTCTCTTTGTCTTGATTATTGAAACTTTTGACGAGTATATGTCTTAGAGGAGGCCTGTTGGGATGTATACTGTTTAGGGAGTGCTGTGCTTCCTGGACATGTACATCCATCTCCCTTAGTAAGGTTGGGAAGTTTTCAGCCATTATTTCCTCCAACACATCTTCTGTCCTCATTCTCTTCTCTTCTCCCTCTGGGATGCCTATAATGTGTATATTTGTGTGTTTTGTGTTGTCATTTAAATCCCTAAGTCCCTACTGGATTTTTTCTGTCTTTTTATCTATGTGTTCTACTATCTGATTGATTTCAGATGTACTGTCTTCCATATTGCTAATTCTTTCCTCTGTCTGTTCAAATCTGCTGTTATGTGCTTCCAGTGTATTTTTTATTTCATGGATTTTGCCATTCATCACCATCATATTCATTATATTTTTATGTATGTTTATAGTTCCTTCAGTATGTTCTCCCAGTGTCTTCTTAATATCCTTAATCTCTTCCTTCACTTCATTAAGTTGGTTCATATTTGTTTGAACAGCTTTGAGTATTTATTCAATGTTCTGGATCTCTTCCTGCTTTTTAGTTTGTTCATTGGACTGAGCTGTGTCTTTCTGTTTCTTAGTATGGTTTGTAATTTTTATTGCTGTCTGGTCATCTTTTCATCTTGATGAGTTTATTCAGTTGATTAACTTCTCTCTCTACTTTAGGTTTTTATTTAGTTGCTATTTTCATGTGTGTGTTGTTTTCTCTTTGACACTTTGTTCCTTTTATTCTATTTTCTTGCTCTTGCTTATGTTCCCTTGAAGGAAAAAGATTAGGGCCAGAGAAAGTGAAAAAGGTAAGAAAAGAAGAAGGGTAATATAATAATAATAATAAAAGTTAGAAGAGAAACCATGTAAGACCTTGGAAAATGATTATTTAACTCATGTAAGCAGTGTAGAGTAACAAGAATGAAAAAGAGGAGTGCCAAAACTGAAATGGGAAACCGAATAGAGAAAAATACATAGAATGAATTAAAAGGCCAGAATGATGAGGAGAGAGGGAAAGAGAAAAGAATAGATTTTAAAAGTTAATAAAAGAAAGAAAACAGGATAAATGAGATAGAAATAAAAATCAGAAAAATTGAGGAGTAAACAAAAAGAGGTGGAATGTAAGAACAATAGAAAGCAGAAGATAGAAAGATGAAGGATGGAAAAGAGCATTGGTAGACAAAATCAGTATCAAAGAAAAGGGGAAATCGAGGAAGAGGGAACACAGCAAACAAGAAGCAAGCCAGAAGTATCTAATTTAAAAAGAAAGAAAGAAAGAAAAATGGAAGGAAGAAAGAGGAAAGAAAACAAACAAACACACACAAGCAAGCAGTCAAACACACAGTTAGGAAAAACAGTCTTACCTCTTAGGCATTTGACGAGCTTCTCAGGCCTCCAGTGTCCATCAATCATTTACCCTGCAGCCTGCCCTCTGCATGTTTTGAAGCCAGTTTTTTGTTGTTGTTGTTTTTTTTAAAGATTTTATTTATTTATTCATTTATCCCCCCCTTGCTGCTTGTGCTCGCTGGGTCAGCTAACCACGCAGTGCGGGTGGGCTTGCCTTCACCAGGAGGCCCCGGGAACCAAACCCGGGGCCTCCCATATGGTAAACGGGAGCCCTACTGATTGAGCCACAGCCACTTCCCATTGAAGCCAGTTTTAACAAGTAAACTAATTTAATTTTTTTTAAGTAACCTTTTTAAAGAAAACCAAGAGACCCAAGGGGAAGCTAATGAAAAAGTAATGTGTATGTTCTTCCTTTCCTAAAGTATCAGCTGGATGCTTGATATCCTGGTGTATCACTGCTCTAAGAGGAGCCAGGATTTGAACTAGGGACCTCCTATATTCTAGGCAGAAACTCCTCTACTGAGCTAAACTTTCTCATCAGGTCTGTTAGCTCTTCAGAAAGCTATCTAGTCACTTTCCCTCTGGCAGGTTTGACTTTTTGCAGTTGGGTATATTCCTGCTGATTAGGAGCCTGTCTGTCTCTGCCCCTTTGTATTCTTGTTTTCTCTCCCAGGGTGGCAGGATGCAATAGCCTGTGTGAGCAGATACCCCCTCATCTTTCCATGTCAGGTTGAGTTCCCTTCTGAAATTCAAATGGGACCCTAGTATCTGAACTCATGTGAGAGAAAAGACTCTCAACCCTCTTCCAGACACCCCCTCCTCCCAGGGGACCCTAAATAGGTTCTTGGAAGATTATTAAGCACTTCCTACTGCCCATCTCTCTTGGGCAAGTTGAAATTTTGAGAGTTTTCAGCACAGGCCAAGTTTCTCTATTCCAGGGTTAGGTAAATCAGCCTTCCTCAGTAGATTCACCTCTTCCCTCTTCCTGGTGCCCCCTCAAGCCTGTTGATATATTCATCAAAGCTTAATGAGGGTCCAGGCAACAAAACTCACAGGAAGAACACCCCTCTCCACTCTTCACCAGAACCCTCCCACTCTCAGAGAATGCTCCCTCCCACTGGGTGGCCAGTGGGAGTCAGGGCTCACAGGAGATTTTTGCCTTGAGGGTAGGGCTTAGCTATCTGCAGTTTCCAGCCACAGGGTGAGAAACTTACATTTTGCCTTAAGCAATTTATCTCTTTATCTAGCTCCCTTCAGATCACTGCCGTGAAGCCTCCTGATGTGTGGGTTCCCAAAACAGCTCATTAGGGCAGGATCTTGCCCCCACTCAGCCTTTTTTTCTGAGAGAGATGGTGAGTGCCCCGTTAAGCTGATGCCATCTTGCTGCTCCTCCCTCTTGGATATTTAGAAAGTATTTACTTCACAATTTTAAAATGTGGACAATAACATACAGAGTATGTTTACTAATTCCTTATCTCTTGTTAAAAAGTGATAAACAGTATCACATTAAAATGATCAGCATAGAGCAATGCTGCATTGTAAAAATCAAGCAAATAAATATCAGAAATTGTTCATTGTAAAAAGTATATTGAAAATCTTTACATTTATTGGATGTTTAAATGACTATTTTTATTTACATTTTTAACTTTCATTTGCCTGTAAATTTCTTAGACCTCATTTAGAAGCTAGCTCTAGAAATATCTCATTCTTTTTTCTTCCAGTACTTCAATTTCAAGGAATTTTTGTATCAATATATTTCCAGTCTTTTCAGTCAAACTGTGTATTCACAGGCAGATCTTCAGGTACCATTTTAAAACATGAATAACATTTAAATCAGAAAAAAATTTAGCCTGCTTTATGAGCTAAAATAGATCATATAAGGATGTTATAATTAAGCATGCAAATGATCTTAAGGCATATCAGTGCTGTTTCAGGGAGTTATTTATTCATAATATCAAATAAATAAATAAAATATAATATACAAATATACCTGAAAGATGAGCTAAGAGATCTTCCCTAACATGAATATATCTTTTGAAATATTTAAATGATTGGCAAAATTTGTGATCCTGCCAATTCCTTCACCAATAAAATTCATGGGGTCTCATCTCAGTTAGACACACTTTTAATAACCAGTCTACTTCTGAATTCTTTATAAACATGTTTTTTCTTTAGAAAGGACACATATGGGTCTTACATCTCATAAGCCCTGGTTAACTGTCAAGGCCAACCTCAAGAGGCCAGCTTTCCTGCAACAGTTGCTTTGTAAGGATCCTTCCTTATACACTTGAGATTAATTAAATTTTTAGTGGTGTTTCTTTGAAAAAATATTTTCTGTTGTTAAACTTAACAAAAGAAATATTAAATAATGTTTCCCAATTCACAGAAGATTCAATACATTCTTAATTTTGTATCAGATTGTAAATGTAAGTTATTTACATATAGAAAATCCATAAAACTGTGTTGCTCCTAAAAAATACATTTTCTGAAGATTTGGACTAAAATTATGGCATTGAGGAAATTCATATGCAGTTTAAATTTAAATAAAAAATTATAAACCAATAATTGACCAGTAGCTACTAAACTAAAAATAAATGAATAAGTAAAACGATCATTCAAGAATAAATTTTAAAAGTTAAAGAAATTTTTTTAAAAAAGAGGTTTAGTACTGAATGAGACTTATTCACTGAAACTGGATTGAATAGCCCCTTGCACATGGTGTGAGCAATAAGGTTAGGTTGCATTTAGACTGTGAATTTTTACCCCTCATAAGACATTCTTAGTAGAGGAGATAATTGACAGTTTTTCTGAAATTTTCATTAATGACTGCCAATCTGGAAAGAAGTATAATTTGAAAGAGGCTAAGAAGCTCCAAGGAAATCTTGGAAATGAAGGCTCAAAAGCAGAAGTCTCTACTTACCACTACAGGATAACAACATAGTTATAAAATTCAGCTGGGAAGTTTGATGAGTGGTGACAAACTGTCAAATATTTTGAAGCAGAAATCCTCTTTTACATTATGAAATTCTCTTTAATGTCTGGATTAATAGAACATCTGAATTCTCAAATCATTTTTTTCTTTCAAACTTTTGCAGCATGATTTTTTAGTTAAAGAATATGAAGA
Source organism: Tolypeutes matacus (assembly GCA_026826555.1). NCBI lineage: Eukaryota > Metazoa > Chordata > Mammalia > Cingulata > Chlamyphoridae > Tolypeutes > Tolypeutes matacus. The sequence continues at coordinate 454,239 of JAKSZT010038841.1, read as the reverse complement.
AAATATGGCTTCACAGAAAAGGAATTATAGCAGTTTAATATTGTTTATGATTTCCAAAAATAGATATTGGATTATGTTTGTAAACTGGTCTGTTCCTCTGGGCATATTAGATTATATTGGATTCAGAGGTTTCACTTTTACTTGATTAAAAGATTAAGGCTTTGATTGGGCCACGTCAATAGGACATTGAGTCCCTGCTCTTTGGTGGGTGGGGACTCACAGAGAAACAGCACCACAGAGAAGAGAGGTGGTAGTTTTAATGGTGGAGCCCTGGGAAGTAAATACACAAAGAAGCAGATATGTGAGGAAGGAGAAAAGGATTTCTTAGACCCAGCAGGGGCCCTGGGAAAAGAGACAAACTATTCACCTGATGGTCTACAGCTGGTCTTGTGGAGAGACCAGAGCAGCTGAGCCTGGAAAGAATTGAGCCCTGGGGAGAGAAATAAAGACTGAAGAAACTGGGACCATGGAGCCTTAAGAGGAAGAGGGAAGCTGAACCCTTGCAGAGACCAGCAGCCATTTTGCTCCAACACATGCCAAAAGATTTTGGTGAGCAAAGTAAATTATGCTTTATAGTCTTCTGACTGTAAGCTTCTACCCCAAATAAATGCCCTTTATAAAAGCCAACAAATTTCTGGTATTTTGCATCAGCACCACTTTGGCTGACTAACACAGGAATCTTTACCAAAAAAAGTGGTTACTACAGGAAAGAAGTATATGAGTAGTACTTCCAGATAACCAATATTATACTTTTGGGATTATAAAACAAAATGCAACAAATGATGTTTCTTAAAGAATAGTACATTCTTGTATATGTACTATTAACCACAATCCTTATCTACCACTGAGTTCACTATGTTATAAGGACCTAGTTTACTTCTTTTTTCTTAACTGACATTTATGTCCCTAACCTACCCTTCCAGCCACAATCGCATTTCTAAATCAGCAATGATTGTTTCACACAGTATAACGTCCTACCGTCTACTCTCTATATTTTTACACTTTTAAAGGCAACATTATTAAATATTCTACATATATTAAACATCAGCTCCTCCTTCTTAGTAACCTATACTCTAGATTTTTAACTCCATATGTTTACTCATTGTATTTATTTCATATTAGTGGTATCATAGAATGTTTCTTCTTTGTTTTCTGGTTTATTTCACCCAACATAATGTCTTCAAGGTTCATTCCTGTTGTCATATACTTAACCAATTCATTTATTCTTTTTTTTTTTTTTAGGTATTGTGCTGAGGATTGAACCCAGACCTTGTATGTGAGAAGCTGGTGCTCAACCACTGAACCACATAGGCTCCACTGAGTTGGTTTTTCCTTTGTTTGCTTGTCATTTGTTATTTTTAGTTGTTGTTTATAGGAGGCACTGGGGACCAAACCAGGGACCTCCCATGTGAGAAGAAGGGGCTAAACCACTTGAGCTACATCCACTCCGCAATTCATTTACTCTTAAATCTGAATAGTATTGCACCATATATGTATACCACATTTTTAAAATCCATTCATTGGTTAATGGCCACTTGGGGTGTTTCTTTTTCCCATATTTTAGCAACTGTGAATAATTCTGCTATGAAAGTTGATGCACAAATATGAGTTTGCATCCTTGCTTTAGCAAGTCTGAATATATTCCTTCAGGATTGCTGGATCATATGCCAGGTCTATATATAGCTTCCTGACAAACTGCCAAACTGTCTTCCACAAAGGCTACACCATTCCACATTTCCAACAACAGTGAAGGAGTGGACTTTTTCACCAAATTTCTTCAGCACTTGTAGTTTCCTGATTTTTAAAATAAAGGCCATTCAAAAAGAAGTGAAATATCTCATTGTAACTTTTTTTAACTAATCAATTTTATTAATACATATTAATGAAACCTAAATCCATCCAAATTGTACAGTCAATGGTATTCAACGTAATCATATATTCATGGATTCATCACTTCATTCATTCTTAGAGCACTTACATTATTCCAATGATAATAATAAAAATAAACATAAATTATATTCACCTCTGAGTTTCTCTTTGCTTCTCCTGCCATAAATAGCTGCTATTCTTTTTCCTTCTCTCTAGTATATTTGCATTTACATTTTGTAGAAACAATCATATATATGCAATATCACCTATATTCATGCTTTACATGAGGTTTTACTATCTTATACAATCCAATGCTACAGTTTAATCTTTCCTTCTAGTAATATACATGTCCTTAGACTTTCCTTTCAACTAGTATCATATAATAGCTCTGCTATTCATAAACATCATGATGTGCTCTCACCATTTCCATTCATTTCCAAAGATTTACAAAAAACCTTTTAACTACTTCTGCACGGATTAACCCTCAGTTTTCCATTTTCTAACCTCATTCTATTTTCCATTGAGCTATATTCTAATTATTATTTCCATGAGGTTACATAATATATTTAGTTCATAATAGCTCAATAATACAGTATTTGCTCTTTTGTGTCTAGCTTGCTTCACACAACATGATGTCCTTCAGGTTCATCCATGTTTTCATATGTTTTATAACTTCATTTCTTCTTACCACTGCATAATATTCCATTGTGTTTATACTCCACAATTTGTTTATCCATTCATCAGTTGATGGATATCTGGGTGGTTTCCAGCTTTTAGCTATCGTGAGTAATGCTGCTACAATCATCGGTGTGCAGATGTCTATTCATGTCACTGCTCTCAGTTCTTCTGGGTATATACCTAGCAATGGTACGGCTGGGTCCCACGGCAAGACTATATTCAACTTCATTAGGAACTGCCCAACAGTCCTCCACAGTGGCTGTACCATTCTACATTCCAACCAACAGTAAATAAGCATTCCTATCTCTCCACATCCTCTCCAACATTTACAGTTTTCTGATTTTTTAATAGTGGCCAGTCTAATGCGTGTGAAATGATATCTAAGTGTAGTTTTGCTTTGAATTTTCCTAATCGTTAGTGATGTTGAACATTTTTTCATGTGTTTCTTCACCATTTGTATTTCTTCTTTGGACAGTTGTCTTTTCAAGTCTTTTACCCATTTTTTAATGGATACTTTGCCTTTTTATTGTTAAGTTTTACGATCTCCTTATATATCATGGATATTAACCCCTTATCAGATATGTGATTGCCAAATATGTCTCCCATTGAGTTGGCTGCCTTTTCACCCTTTTGACAAACTCCTTTGAGGCGCATAAGTGTTGAATTTTGAGGAGGTCCTATTTACCTATTTTTTTCTTTTGTTGTTCATGCTTTGGGCATAAGGTTTAAGAAACTGCTGTCTATCACAAGATCTTTACTACATTTTATTCTGGAAGTTTTATGGTTGTTGTTTTTATATTTAAGTCCTTGATCCATTTTGAGTTAATTTTTGTATAAGGTGTAAGATAGGGGTTCTCTTTCTTTCTTTTGGATATGGCTATCCAGTTCTCCCAGCATCATTTGTTGAAGAGACTGTTCTGGCCCAGCTCGGTGGGCTTAAAAGTCTTGTCAAAAATCACTTGACTGTAAATGTGAAGATCAATTTCTGAGTACTCGGTTCGGTTCCATTGGTCAGCTGTCTGTCCTTATGCAAGTACCATGCTGTTTTTACCACTGTATCTAAGTAATAAGCTTTAAAGTCAGGAAGTGAGAGTCCTTCAACTTTGTGGTTCTTTTTTTAATACATTTTTTGCTATTTGGGACCCCTTACCCTTCCAAATAAATTTGATTATTGACTTTTTGGTTTACACACACACACACACACACACACAAAACAAAACTGTTCCTCATCTCAGTGGGAAAGCTTTCAGTATTTCACCATTGAATACAATGCTAGCTGTAGGTTTTTCTTATATGCACTTTACCACATTGAGAAAGCTTCTTTCTATTCCTATTTTTTGGATTGTTCTTATCATGAAAGGGTGATGTATTTTGTCAAATGCCTTTTCTGCCTCAATCGAGAGGCTCATGTGATTTTTCTTCTTCAATTTATCATGTGGTTTATTATACTAATTGATTTTCTTGTGTTGAACCACCTTTGCATACCTGGGATAAAACCCACTCAATCGTGGGATATAATTCTTTTAATTTTCTTTTGGATTCTGTTTGCAAGTATTTTATTGAGGATTTTCACATCTATCTATATTAGAGATACTGGTCTCAAATTTTCTTTTCTCTTAGTATCTTTATCTCATTTTGGTTTTAGGGTGATGTTGGCTTCATAGAATGAGTTTGGTAGTATTCTTTCCTGTTCAATTTTCTGAAGAGCTTGAGCAATATCGGTATTAGTTCATCTTTGAATGATTGGTAGAATTCATCTGCGAAACCATCTGGTCCCAGGCTTTTCATCTTTTGGAGGTTTTTGATGAGTGTTTCAATCCCTTCACTTCTGATTGGTAACACATTTTTTTAGGGTCAATGTAGGTGGTTCCTGTATTTCTAGGAATTTGTCTGTCTTGCCTACATTTTCTAGTTTTTTTGATATACAGCTCATCATAGTATCCTCCTATAATCTCTCTTATTTCTGTGGGTTCAGTGATAATGTCCCCTCTCTCATTTTTTATTTTTTTATGTCCTCTCTCATTTTTCCTTGGCAACAAAATGATTTGTAATCAAACAGAACATCTGTATAGGGAACTCTCATGGTAATATGGGGTCATTTTGCTATAAAAATTAAAATTTGATCACTTATTTGTGATAAGGAATGATTTTTAATTACATAGAAAAGTGATCTTTATAAGATGTAGACTATATTCTCCATTAAATACAGATGAGTTTAATATCCAAATAAATACAGTATGACTCTTAACTTCATGAATTTAAGCAAATATGCATCTGTGTTTGAGTCTTTGTGTAAAGAAATGAAACACTACCTGCAGAATAATTCATAAAACAAAATATGGATGTATATATAAAGATTTTTATGACTCCAAATCATTCAGAAAAGCTTTACTAATAATGAATCTATCATTTTAAAAGGAAATTTATATTTTACCATGGAGAGAGAATTTCAGTACTAAATTTTCTTTAATGTAAACACAGATGAATAGACTCTCCCAGACATTGTTACAACATGACCATTAGAAAGGGTATATCTTTCAGTACTGTCTTTACTATGAATTAATGATTGCATAAATCAAAGTAATGAATTAGACTAACACATTTGAAGTATATGTTAAAAGGAATCAAAGAGAAACTTGATGAAGTTCTCTTCCCACACACAAGGTCCCAGGTTCATTTCCTGGCCCCAGTACCATAAAACAAAACAAAACAAAACAAAACAAAACAAAACAAAACAAAAACAGCCCCATACTACACCAAGTTTTCCATCTCCCTCCCCTCTGAACCTCAGATGGCCATTGCCTTTATTTCAATGTTACAAGTTCTTCCATTGCTAGAACAATAATAAGTCTACTTTAGTCCATAGTTGCATTTCACTCTTAAGTTTGTTCATTCCTCAATCTTGAGGAACTGTTTTGTTTGCAGTTGTAGATACTCTGTTTTTTGGGATGATGGTTGTCATGTTTGCATTTTCCTTTGCTATGTGGGCAGACATTTCCATATTTGTATTGGGAAAAAAAGTTAATTTAGTTGAAAATTATATTACTAGGATTGTTTTTTAAAGTATTTTGTATATATTAAATATGGCAGAAAAATTTAGATATATTCATTCTCCAATGTATTTACTGAATAGATAGGACAGGGAAATAAGTATAAATTTAATTATATTTGCCTTTATGACAAATAATTGGAGCCAACTGATTAGAAAATTCAGATATCCCATATATCACAAACAAACCTCCTTCAAAGGGAATCAGTCTTCAGTATTAGGAGTGACTGAAGGTAGCTTATGTGATAAAATCTCTCTGTGGGTTATGTTGTTTCTTCTGTGTCTCTTGTTGCATCAGCTTACCACATCTGCCCATCGTGCAAGCTCACTGTCTTCTTCAGGAGGCACTGGGAATGGAATCAGGGACATGCCATGTGGTAGGCAGGAGGCCAATCACTTAACCCACCTCCACTTCCTGTGTATTAGCTTTTATTAAGTAAAAAAAAAAAAAGGCAGAAAAACATAAAAATCAGTGCTGAGACGAGTAAATATTTTATAATTAATTTAATGGTCAAAGATCACTTTCTCTATACATAACCAGGTGAATTGCTTTCTTGTGACTGTGCTAATTAACAATAATGAAGTAATTATTATGTAGATTTAGAAGCAACACCTTTTACATTAGAAATTATTTATACGCCAGAATATCAGGAAAGAATTTGAAGGCATGGACCAAGAAGTTTTAAAATAATATTATATATTCAATGAAATTTTGGAAGCATAATTCATCTCTTCATCAAAAACCCAGTGGTACTGACATAAGCTTATTTGAAGATTTAAAAGTGGCATCAATTTATTTCACAATTGGTGATCTCAGGCTTTAAGAAACATTAGAAAGTAATGGAGATTTTTATGCCAATGCCAGTCCAATAGAGTCTGCTTACTCCTTACGAAATCACCAAGATCAAGTATTTCTTCCCAGCATTAAAATCAATTTTTATAGTCATTAACTGTACTTTAAAATAATTTAAGTAAAAGTTGAAGAAAGAATACTTTATAAAACTAATTTTAAGACTGTTTTTTGATGAAGTTTTATTACTGGGAGTCCAATATATCATCTCTAATAGTAAAATAATTTTGATAGAATATCAGGAGTGAGAAATAGAAAGGAAACATGACTTCCTTGTCTTTTATTTTTTTTAAAAATTAGAACTTTATCCCCGACAGTTATTCAATGTCTTTATAATTTTTTAAAATTCTATTCTTTAAATTTTGTCAAATTTTGTTTTACATGTTTGGAATACTTTACCAATATTTTCCTAAAATGGTTTATGTATTTTATTTGTGAGAAAAACTAAAGTTTGATAAATTTCTAGACAGATAGTGGTGAATGGTGATAGAAAAAGTATTGTTCTCAAAGTTAGACAGTTTTGGCTGATCTCAAAAGATGGGAATATTTTTAGAAGAACAACATATATCATTTAGGACTTACTTTACAATGCTAGGATTGTAGAAAAGCAAATGTAGAATTGATTTAATCAGTAATTTACATATAACGAAAATGTAATTTTGGAATAAATTTGATTTATATAATCACTTAAAAACATATCTCCTAAAAATTAAGAGTAATATAATATACGATGTCCTGGAAAAGTGGTCTAAACTTTTAATTTCTGATCTGACATTTTTATTAGATACTGTTGTATATAAAACACAGTAAATGATGCATTAAATCTATATCATTACTTATTACATATCTAGCAGTTTATTTCTGTTTTTTTGAAATTATATATAAGTAGGACAATAGTGTTAAGAGCATGATTTCTGGACTCAGCCAATCTTGGTAAAATCGGAGAGCCAACTGTTAATGGCATGACTGTATTTTACTTAATTATCTTTGCTCTTTTTCTCATCTAAAAAATTGTGCACAATAGTAATACATATGATAAATGTTTGCATCTGCATAAATGTGTTAATAAAGAGAATTATTTATAATAGTGTCAACTTCAAATTATGCAATATATATAGGTTTCTATTATATAATACCCAAATGATGATTTGTACATATGTATATATATTGGCAGCCAATGATTTCTTTCAGCCATATTTTATGAACTGCTTTTTAAAAATCAGTTGCTAGATTCACTAATTTTTAAAAAATTCCCAAATCATTCATATAAACAAAAACAGTTTTGAAGTCATTTATGTTAGTATCACCTTTGATTTCTCAACACTTTATTAAGAGTTGATTGCTATGGGAATTAGGAATAACTCAAATGTGCCTGACTTTATCCTTATGGGATTGAAAGGTTCTGAAGAGATCTGGTAGGACCTCTTCATATCATTTCTCCCAATATATCTGATTGCTCTCTCCAGGAATGAAGGCATAACATTGATATTTGCATGGATCTCTAGCTTCACCCTTCCATGTACTTTTCCCTGAGTCAACTGTCATTCCTTGACCTCAGTTACTCAATGGTCATCACACCTAAGACCTAAGAGCACTTACCAACCTCTGACAAGTTTGATTTATAAGCTGCTTCACACAGCTGCCTTTTTTTTCTTGGCTCTCGCTGAATTTTTCCTCCTCACTTCAATGACCTATGACAGCTATATAGATACATGCAATCCTCTTCATTACCCTGTGCTTATGTATAAGAGACTGTGCCGGCGAGCGCAAGCAGCAAGGGGGGGATAAATGAATGAATAAAAAAAAAAAATGTTTAAAAAAAAAAAAAAAAAAGAGACTGTGCCACTCCCTCATCACTGGGTCCTGCATGACTGGCTTTATTGACTCCTTGGTCAATGTTCTTTGCATGAACAGTTTGCATTTCTGCAAATGCAATATCATCTCTCACTTTTTCTGTGACTCAATTCCAATTTTAGCCCTGTCCTGCACTGAATCTAGCGACACTGAAATCATGATGATCATTTCCACTTGCTCAAAAGTAATGGTTTCCATTATCACAATTCCTGTGTCCTACAGGTCCATTCTGTCTTCTAACTGAAAATTAATTTTAATGCAGGAAAGCACAAAGCCTTCTATACTTGTGCTTCCCACCTCCTGGGAGTCAACATTTTTTATGGCACCAAGATTTTTATTTATTTTAAACCAAAGAAGTCTTACTCCTTGGGAATGTATTAAATGTCCTCAGTGTTTTATGCCAATCCACTCATTTAAAGTCTTAGTAACAAAATGTGAAAAGTGCTCTCATTTGAGTCATACAGAGTGAGAGGGCTCCAGGCAATTGAAATGTCCATGATGCTGTATATCTGAGCTCATCTTTTCTTTCTTTCCTACTTGGTTATTTACTTGTTCTCTGTTTAAATACAGTAATGTCCTTTAATTAGTTTGCATTTCTGTTGAATCATCTTTTACTTGACCACACATGCTCTGGAACATTTCCAAGAATATGCTTTTGAAAAACTGACATAATACTTAGGAGCCAAGAAATGTGTGTTAAACCTTTGGTTTAAAAATATATGCTTTTCTAAATAAATTAATTTGTAAATAACTCTATGGATGATTTTAAATCCATAGAGATATCATAAAGGATAAATCAGATGTTGGATTTAAAAATTTTACCCAATGTTAATACATTTTGGCCACTAACATCAGAATTCTCACATTCTTACAAAGGTTTGAATAACCAATGCCTTTTTTTATAATAATATTAACTGGCCTTTTTAGCTTATCTTATTCATAAAAAAGCAAACAGATTAAAGGAAAGAACAGAATTTTCATATTTGTTTTTAGAACAAAGTAAAATATTGTTTACTTTGAATTAAGTTATAGAAAATAGTATGTGTGAACATTGAAGAAAATTTGGAAAATATTGAAAAATTTTAAAGAACATCGAAGTAGCCAAACCATTTCTGAGAGTTTTATTCATGGTCTTCTGGAGTAATCTTATATATGTGTATGTATATATTACATATTTATATAAATTTTATTTTCTTTTTGGCATTTGCACTCATCCCTAAAATATTTGGTAAATCCTTTATTTAAATTTGTGAAATGAATGCTTTTGTGGTACATAAGTGAAATCAAGAATCTTATCTTGCAAAGCTTTAACCCCTGAACTTTTGTAAATACATGTGGCTAATATTAGCATGCAGTAACATCTCTTTTGTGTTAACCTTTTAATCATTTGAAAATCCTATCATTCTGTGAGTTGTCAACAAAATTCAGTAATAAGTATTTCTTTAATTTTAGTATGATTTAAAAAATACTTCATTTCTTCTGATTTCTACAAGTTTATTATAGTCTTTAGAGATGAATTATTCAGTTAATTTCTATTCTCATCTAAAAAAATTAATAATGATAATGTGTAAACATTATCTTAAGAACGGATAATGAACCCAAATTTTGTGACATCCATAAATTTTAGTCAGATAGTTGACAAAATTTCCAAAGACAAATTCCTCTATATTATCTGGAATTGCAGTTTCAATTTTCTCTGCTATTCAATATGTATTTAAAAATTGTGTTTTCTTTATTTTCCAATTGTTTGATTTTTATTTAAACTCTTACAATATTACATATTTTTTGCATTCAAGTGATTTGTATTCTTTTAACTTATATTAAGATTTTCTTTGTAGAATTATATCTACTTATTTTCCAAAATTATTTTTCGATAATTAACACAATGTTCATACTTGGTTTTATTGTAAAATGTTTAACAACCTTTCACCAGTTCATCACTGCTCATTAATTTTTTCCAATAATTAAAATGTGCATTAATTTCCTTTAAATCTTGAATTTTTAGGCACATTTTAACTTATCATATATAATATCCATATATTTTATTATGACTTTTTTACTCTAAACTCTAGACTAATTTCTATATTTATTGTATTCCTCTTTCTTTTGCTTAAAATGAAGATATCTTGTATAAGCATTTATTTTTAATAATATAATTTTGGATTAATCTCTCATCTTGTACATGCACTCTGTCTTTCTTATAGTTAAAGCTCTTTACTCTTTTGGTTATTTTAATGACAATGATGGCCTTGCTTTCATTTCTGCACACTGCTATTATTTAGAAAATGTATCCTTTTTCTTGGTGTTGACAATGATGGCCAACGGATTCTGTAATTCATAATACAATACTAAGTTTAGGGTGTGCTTAAGTCTTTTTTTTTTTTTTCCCCCAACCAAAATCAAGGTTGTATTTATCTTCACTGATTGACATGGGAACAGAACGTTCAAAGTCACTGGAATCCACAGTGCACAACGGGTGAAGAGCCCAGAAATGTACAAAGCAAACAGCTGCAATGGGCTGGCTCCACGATGCCCAGAGCCCAGCAGGGACATGAACTGTGGAGCCCAGAAAGAAAAAGGACACGTGGGTTGGGAGCGGGACCCGGGCTGGGGGAGTGCGGGCAGAGGCTGCGCTGCGGGATGGCGGGACAGGGCGGGGGCACCCTTCTTCACCAGCGGCCTGACAGGGAGCATGGCGGGAAGTCTGAGGAGCGGGGCACGGGACTGGACAGGGCCAGCAGGAAGGGCACCTCAGAGCTCAGCTCGCGGCTCCCGCTCCAGCCCCGAGATCTTGGGCGCAGCCGTGACTGCGGTCTCCCACTTCACGCCCGGCGCAGAACCTTTACCGGCTGCGGGGACAAATAGCTTCTGGAGCCCACAGACGCCTCGCGAGCCTGGCTCCAGGCGACAGCCACTAGTCCCAGAACTGTAGCCGGACGGCCTGGACGCTGGCAGTGGCGGCCCCAGGAGGCCAGGACCCGGCGCCGGCCGGCCCCTCCCCAGCGCTCGCTCCACTGCCTTGCCAGCCATAGAGACAACGGGCCAGTCTGTCTCCCCTGGCCACAGCCGCCTTTGGGGCCTGAGTCCTTAAGTCTTAATTAAATACAGACTATCCTACCCTTTAATATTTTAGAAAGCATTTATGTTGTTATTAAATAAATGTAATATAAAATTTGGAAAATATGAAAACACGAGACCACTTGCAGTTACCTGTTATCCCTCTGTATTTCATTGCATATCATATTTTATGTAAGATTTGGTCTAAGGTATTTTTTAAGACTAATTTTATTTTTGATGGTATGTCAAAATTATATGTATTGCAAAAGTTGGACTCTTAAATAATGTTAAATAAAATAAGTCTGGAATAGAGCATGACAAAATATGAACATTAGTTTTTATTTGCAAATTGATATTATATAATGGGGAAAATGGGTTATATTTACTGAGTACATAATGAGTGCTAGACAATAGTCAAAGGACTGTAGAGATATAATTAACATAGATTACCTTCTCAAGATAACTCTCAGGTGGATTCTTGAAACATCTCCTCCTTCTTGTTCAGGAAAATGGAAAGCCATCCTCCTACATGTGCAGGAAAGTCATAAGGATAACCCTCCAATTTTCTCTATGTCACACACCTCACAACCAGTCCATCACCTTATCATTTTGCTTCTCTGTACAGAATATATTTGGAGTGTGACTATACTCAGCACCTCCTCTGCTACCACCTTGGCCAAAAGACCCATCATTTCCATCTTTAAATGATAGTTGAAGCCTTCCAGATTGCCTCTCTGTTTTCTGCCTTATCCCTCCTGAGTCTAATCTGGATGTATGGCTAGACTATTACTCTTGAATGAAAGTTGGATCATTTCACTTTGCTTCTTAAAACCTACATGACTTCTAAAATGGGTAAAAATCAAAACATAAAAGCCTCCAGGCCCAACAAGATCTTGCCTCTCCACCTCAAATTTCTGAATGCATCCTTCATCTTTGTGTCTGTCATGTTCTCTTTGGTGTGGCCATACTGATCTCTTCACATCTCTCTTTCTCTATACTCATTAGTCCTGATGATGCCCAGATTTTTCCGTTTTTTAATCTTCCTGAAATTTGCTTTGCCCAGATAACTGGATCTTTTCTCTTTCTCTTCCTCATAAGACCATACCTCACTACACTATTTAAAATCACATCTGCCTCATCCCTCATCCTTGCTGAAATTATTTTTCATAACAGTAAACTCATTATTTTATATATTTTGCTTATGCTTTTTGTTTCCTCTCTGTTTTCTTCCACTATGAGAGCTCTCTGAGAACAAGATTATTGCCAGTTAGGATCATTCCTGTATCCCCATGACTTAGAAGAATGCACCAATAAATGTACTTGAATGGCTGAATTTTACAGAGGATAGAACTGGGGCACAGAGAGATGAAGAACTTGATCATGGTTAGTCAATAGGTTAAAGGATAAGCTTGCATTTGAACTCAGAAGACTGAGTGTAGAGTTCATGTTCTTCACAGTCATTCTATGGTATGACTCTTTTTCTATGAAATCATACTACTCCTGTCAGCATTGAAATATAATCCATTTCTTTATTATATTTTTCAAATAATTAACAAAAATAACCATGTTTGTTACAGGTGTATATTGCTGGCAGCCATTCTATACAGATGCTTAGAGAAGACGGTAAAATGTTGGGAATACCAGCTAAATCTTTTCAAACATACATGTATCATTCTATTTACAGAAAAAAAGAACTTTGTAAAGGAAAGAAAGATATATCAGGTGATTTGATATGGATAGGGACAGAGCTTGTGTTAGGTAAAGGCTGTCCTACTGTAAGAAAGGGCTTCAGCATTGCTATGAAGGCAGTGGCCACCAGATGTTTTGAGGGGAGGGAGAGGGAAGACTAGGTATAACATGGAGCATTTTGGGGACATTTGAATTGTTCTTCATGATATTGCAATAATGGATACATGTCATTATACGTTTTGTCAAAATTGTGAAGTTCAGATTGTAAACAATAATGTAAACTATAGGCTATGGTCAGTAGCAATGCTTCAACATGTGCTCACCAATTATAACAAATGTACCACACTAATGAAAGATGTTGTTAATGTGGGAAAGTAGGGGAAGGGGAGGGCATGGGGTATATGGGAATCCCGAATATTTTCTATGTAATATTAATGTAACCTAAATCCTCTTTACAAGATAAAATAAAAATAAATAGAAAAAAAGAAAGGATTTCAGAAACAGAGTGGCTCAACAACAGGGAAGGTATCCTCCTTAGATGTAACAATGCAGACTTTTGCTTGCTAGGGTTTGTGGTAGCTCATTTCCATGAGTTAGTCCTGGCCCCCAGATTTTTCTAAGTTGTTGCTCTACCATCTCTCAAGATGTTGCCCTCTTCTCCATGTGTGTAGAGGATTCACAGAGCACTGTGTCCACATTCCACAGTCTGAGGGAAACATGAGTTTTTCACATTGGGGAAATAATCTCTTTTTCATTGTGGACCTTTTCAGGTAACTTATGTTTCTGGTGTGAACATCTTAAAAATTGTATATTTCATCTAAATTATGAAATTTAACAGCAATAGGATATTTATAAAATTTTATTACTCTCCTTTTGATATTTGTGGGAGACTATGGTGTTATTCCTTCTTTCATTCCTTACATTGGCAATTTTGTCTCCTCATTTCACAGTGGTTGCCCTAGGGATGATTAACCTCGGAGTAGTAGAGATGCAGTTCATCTTTCCATTCTTTGTTATGTTTTTATGATAAAGTTTACCTTTATATGTGACTCAAGCCTCAAATGAACCAGTGTAATTTTCCTGTAGACCATTATTTTAAAGCAATTAAATTTTTTAAAATCCAGTATTTGATAGAATTATCTTCAGTTTTATATATATGCTATTATTTCTTTAAGTAGACCCAAGCTTCCTTCTGTTATCATTTCTCTTTATACCTGGAAAATTCTTGAAGCACAAATCTGCTGGATATATATTTTTCTGTATGTGTGTGTGTTATTTTCCTGGAAAAGTTTTAAGGTTTTTTTTATATTCCAAAGATACTTAAATTGGTATTGAATCTTATAATGACAGTTATTATCTTTCAGTATTTGAAACATGACTCTCCACTTTGTTATGGCTTGCATTAGTTTTGATGATGTCTGTTATAATTCTCATGGGTTGTTGTTTTCAGAATGTGGTATGTACTATCCTCTGACTTCCATCTTCATTTCCTACTTTTCTTTGTTTTTCGGGTGTGAGATCATAGAGTCTCTATGTGTTTCACTTGTTGGTTGATTTGCTATTTGGTTTTTTCACCTTCTTATGCATTTTTAACAATTATAGTCCTGAGGTTTGATGTCTTTCTTTATATTCAGAAAAGTTGTGGTCATTATCTTCTTAAATATTTCTTCTGATGAACTCCCTTTCTATTCTTACATAGTACACTAACTATATGTATATGAAACAGTGTGATATTGTACCATAGTTCTCAGATAGTTCATCCCCCATGTTTTATTTTTTCTTTAACATTTTTTCTTTCTGTTTTTTTTTTTTTTTTTTTTTTTTTGCTATTGGCTTATCATTAAGTTCACGATTGCTTCCTCATCTTTAGTGAACATACTGAATGTCCTGTTGGTAGAATATTTTTGTCTTATGTTGTATGTGTGATTTTTAAAAGTTGTTTTCTAGCAATTCATTGGACATACCTTATAGAGTCAATCCTTATGGAGAAATTTCTCTTGTATCCATTAATGTTGCTTATCCTCTCACATAGATCTTCTAACCTCATAGTTGTCAATGACCTTTAGTCAAAGACCCAGGAACATCTGTGGTGGACAATTTTATATTATTACCTATTATAGTAAGGAAGAGCACATGCCATGTGAAAACATGCAGTTTCTAATCAAGAGGGTTTTAGAAAGATCATATTACAGGATTTTGGCTTGGATGGGTAACCAGGGGGAGGAAAGAAGGAAGCAAAACTTGGTATTCATTTGAGCCTACAAAAAGAAAATGTTGTAATAATCTGAGAAATCACATTCCATGGAGGGACAAGCCACACTAAGAGGAGATGGAACTGTGTGCTGTCAGTATGCAGGAGCCGTTCTATGATTGTATATCACAGATTTTGTGTACCTTTCATTAGATCAAAGTATGAATAAAACCATAATTTGTAAAGCCGTAGCAGTTAATCATTTCATAAGAAAGGAGGAGTTAGTAGGTAGGTATTTCGTGTGTTGCACAATGACCTTGTCTTAAGGCCTACCAACCTGCCCCTCGTCTTCCTCATGAACACTTGATCTAGACCTGTAGAGAAGCTATTGAGGGTGAATGCAAAGCCCTTAAATCTAGGGCTCACTGTTTTTCATGATCATCACTGTAGCTCAAATTTGGCTTTTACAATTCTGTAAAATGTATCTGTATTCTTCCTAGTTGCATATACAACTGACCACATTTTCTCCCACCCTCTGTCCAAGGCAATCTATTAATTTGTTCCATCTCCTCTTTGAGTGTCTTGTCCCTCTGTGGAATATGATTTCTTAGATTTTCACAACCTCATCTTTCTGGTAGGCTCAAGAAAAGTTATCATATTGTAGATTTATGGCTTTTTTAATTGGTGAGATTGAGTTAATGGTCGTTGAAGGTTTCTACATCCTAAGTACAAGTGAAAGTCCTATATTTCCTTTTAAATTTTATTCACTACTTTGGCTTCATGTATTTCCTTTCTGAAAAACTACACATTTCTCAGTATAGTATTGTCTTAGGGTTATATAATACTGCACTTTGAAAATTTAATGGAACCTCATAATCACTGTAGGTATATCTGACTTCATCCATTTTCTTTTACCATCCTCTCTCTCCCCTCCTCCTCCTCCAATGTTATCATTGTCTTCTATTAATAATGATTATCATTCCTCTTCTTCTTCCTAATATTTGTCTAATAAAACTACTACTACTACTACTAATAATGTCTAATCCTTCTTCTTTTAATGTCTTGATATTGATCACTCTGTCTCAAAATTCCAAATTCTACATGTATCAACATACTGAATGATTCTGTAACAAATACCAGTGGAATCTAGTTTTCTAATAATGTACTCCTTACATACTACATTAATGAAGACCTTTAGTGCTTCATAAGGCATTTTCTAGAGGCCTGATAAATGCAGTAAGCAAAGTAGAAAGTTCACTCTGCTGTTGAATTCTATGTACTAAGGTGTTTAAAACAGGGACTGTGCAGCCAGGGTGTTTAGGTTTCAATCCTGCTATCACTTTTGGTTTCAATTTTATTGATAAAAATAAAGCTTAAATCCACCAAAGAGTACAATCAATGGTATTTGATGTAATCACATATTTGTGAATCCATCACCCCAATCATTCCCAGAGCACTTTCATTATTATAATAATAATGATAAACATAAACCAAAGCTCATTACCTCTCAATCTCTCTATACCTCACCTGCAGTAAATAGCTGCTATTCATTTTCCTTCCCTCCAGGATATATTTTGTAAAAAAACAAAACAAAACAAAACAACCCTATATATGCAATAAACCAATATTTGTGTTTTACATGAGGTTTTACTATCTTATGCAGTTCCACGTTACAGTTTTTAGCTTTCCTTCCAGTAATATACATGATCTTAGACTTTCCCTTTCAACCTGTCAACCACTGTCATACCTGTACAATAGCACGGCTATTTACACACACCATGATATGCTTTAGCCACTTCTATTCATTTACAAAGATTTCCAAACAACATTTTTACCAATTCTGCACAGATTAACCATCAGCTTTCCAGTCTATACCCTCCTTCTATTGTCTGGTGAACTATATTATAATTATTAACTCTATGAGTTTACACAGTATCTTTATTTCATAATAGTGCAATCATACAGTATCTTCCACAGTTGCTGTACATTCTACATTCCCACCAACAGTGAATAAACAGTCCTTTCTCTCCACATCCTCTCTAATATTTATAGTTTTCCTACTTTTAAATAGTAACGAGTCTAATAGATGTGAAATGATATCTCATTGTAGTTTTGATTTGCATTCCCCTAACTGCTAGTGATGTTGAACATTTTTTCATGTGTTTCTTTGCCCTTAGTATTTCTTCTTTGGACAATTGTCTTTTCAAGTCTTTTGCCCATTTTTTAATTGGGTAGTTTGTCTTTTTATTGTTGAGTTGTATGATCTCTTTGTATAGCATGGATATTAAATCTTTATCGTATATGAGATTGCCAAACATTTTCTCCCATTGAGCCAAATGTCTTTTCACCCTTTTGACAAAGTCCTTTGAGGTGCAAGCATGTTTATTTTGAGGAGGTCCTATTTATCTATTTTTCTTTTTGTGCTCATTCTTTGGATGTAAGGTTTAAGAAACTTCTTCCTACCACAAGATCTCAAACATATTTTCCTACATTTTCTTCTAGGAGTTTTATGGTTGTTGCTTCTGTATTTAGGTCATTGAATTATTTTGAGTTAATTTTTGTATAAGGTATGAGGAAGGGGTCTTCTTTCTTTCTTTTGAATATGGATGTCCAGTTCTCCCAGCTCCATTTTTTTAATAGACTCTGATGGCCCAGTTGGGAGAGCTTGACTGTCTTGTCCAAAATAGCTTGACTATGGATGTGAAGGTCTATTTCTGAGTTTTTGATTCAGTTCCATTTATCAATGTGTTTTGTTCTTATGCCAGTACCATACTTTTTTCAACACTGTAGCTAGGTAGTATGCTTTAAAGTCAGGAAGTGAGAGTCCTCCAACTTCGTCCTTTTTAAAGAACTTTTTGGCTATTTGTGGCTCCTTAACCTTCCAAATAAATTTTGTAATTTGTTTTTCCATGTCTGCAAAAAAGGCTGTTGGGCTATCTATTGGGATTATGTTGAATCTGTAAATCAGTTTGGGTAGAACTGACATCTTTATGATATTTAGTCTTCCAATCCATAAACACAGGATATCCTTCAATTTATTTAAGTCTTCTTCAGTTTCTTTTAGCAATGTTTTATAGCTTTCTGAATACAGGCCCTTTACGTCCTAGGTTAAGTTTATTCCTAATTATTTAATTGTTTCAGTTGCTATTACAAATGGAATTCTTTTTCTGATTTCCTCCTCAAATTGCACACCTGTCGTGTAAAAAAAAGGCTATTGATTTTTGCGCATTAATCTTCTGTCCTGCCACTTTGCTGAATTAGTCTGTTTTAGTAGCTTTTTAAATGGGTTTTTCAGGAGATTCTAGATATAGAAACATATCAGTGAATACTGAAAGTTTTACTTCATCCTTTCCTAGTTCAGTGATTTTTATTACTTTATCTAGTCTAATTGCTCTAGCTAGAACTTCTAGCACAATAGTGAATAACAATGGTGACATTGGTCATTCTTATCTTGTTCCTTATCTCAGGAGGAAAGTTTTCAGTCTTTCACCATTTAGTCCTATGCTAGCTGTAGGTTTTTCATATATACACTTTATCATATTAAGAAAGCTTCCTTCTGTTACTATTTTTTCAAAAGTTTTTAATCAAGAAAGGGTGCTGTATTTTGTCAAATGCCTTTTCTGCATTAATTGACAGGATCATGTGATTTTTCCTCTTCAATTTTCCAATGTGGTTTATTACACTAATTGATTTTCTTATATTGACACACCCTTGCATACCTGGGCTAAAACCTACTTGATCGTGGTGTAGGCTTTTAATGTGTTTTTGGATTCTGTTTGAAGTATTCTGTTGAGGATTATTGCATCTTTATTCATTAGAGATATTGGTCAATAACTTTATTTTTGTGGTATCTTTATCTGGTTTTGGTATTAGGGTGATGTTGGCTTCATAGAATGAATTTGGTAGGATGCTTTCCTGTTCAATTTTTCGGAAGACCTTGAGCAAGATTGATATTAGATTGCCTTTCAGTTATTGGTAAAATTAATCTATGAAGCCCTCTGGCCCTGGACTTTCCATCTTTGGAAGGTTTTTGATGACTGTTGCAGTCTCTTCACTTTTGATTAGTTCACTGAGGTCTTCTATTTGGTCTAGAGTCAGTTAGTTGGTTTGTGTGTTTCTAGGAATTTTTCCATCTCCTCTACATTGTCTAGTTTTTTGGCATACGGTTGTTCATAATATCCTCTTATGTTATCTCTTACTTCTGTGGGGTCATTGGTAATGCCCCCCCCCAGTCATTTCTGATTTTATTTATTTGCATATTCTCTCTTTTTTCTTTGTCAGTGTAGCTAAGGGTTTGTTGATTTTGTTGATCTTCTCAAACAGACAACTTTTGGCTTTGTTGATTCTCTCTATTGTTTTGTGCTTGACGTATGTACTTCTCTTTACTGTCTTTTAAATCTATCACAGGAACGAATAACATTCAACATATAGGGTTCTCCTATAGCCTGTTCTTCAAATGTGGATCATTGGAGCAAAGCCATAGCCAGCCCAAATAGATGTGTGTCATATGTGGAAAATAATCATTGTTGCCCACAGCACAAACTAAAAGTTTGTTCATTACTGCTTCCTAAACTAGTCCTAGCTGCTAATACTATAACAAATGGGTTTTCAAAGAAGTTATATGAACTTAGGAAGACAAACAAGGAACATATCCCTGTATCCTTGGCTCCACAAACTCACTAGAAATTGATGCATGCAGATATATTTTTTCCATTCTACCAATTTTGTGGCTGTATCATGCAGTTACACATTTTATTTTCATTCAATACCAAAGGTAAGGAAGATGCTGCTTTGTCTAAGTTAAGACTTTTGTGCTTCCTCTTTGGAATTCCTTTCTAAGCCTTAAATGTTAAATTACAAGTGGCTTATGATAGCCAATTCAGTGCCCTTGTGTTGGTTCTAAAGAAAGAAATTTTCATCATAATGCAGTCAAATGCAGAAATATATTTCTGTAATTTTCCTCTTCCTACTCGTCTTTTTCCTTCTATTTTGATAAAATTACCTCTTACTTTAAGCAACTGATGATATCTACAAAATTATTAAAATATTGGTTTTCTTGCAAAGTTATTTGTAATTTTCTCCACAAGGTCCAGTATATCTATGCTACATATCTGCAAATACGTGTGTGTGTGTGTGTGTGTACTACATATAATTCCATGCTACTGTTTCTTTTATATTTTATTTTTCTTTCATATTAATTACTTCATTTTTTAAGGAATTAATTTGTTGTTAATTTATGCAACCAATAGACTTCTCAAGACTTTTTCTATAATAATTTCATATTATCTGTGCAGAATTTTTAACTTCCACATTAACAATTGTATCTGTTGCTAATGGCAGGTATTTTACTTCTTTTAGAATTCTTATACATTTTATTTTCGTTTTCTTGCCTCACAAGTTTGCATCATAGCTGTAGCAAGAGTTGATAGTTACCCTATAACAGGAAACCTCTGTCATGCCTTTGTTCTATGGTGTTTGGCATAAGAGAACTGCAGTTTTTGTGTTACTTTTTCTCATAGTATAGGTTTTTAAGTTAGTTTTGCTAAAATTTTTCATCTTGAATGAGTATTTTAGTATAACAAATATTTTCTGACATCATGGAAATGATCTGAAAATATTTCTTCATCAAAAAATATCATAGGTCAGTGTATTTAATTTTCTAATTTTAAACCACATATAATTCTGAGAGAAATATAACTTGATTTAGATGAGTTCTATTTTTGTTTTTCGCTCTAATATTTGTAGAATTTCTTCATACATGCTTACTTATTTTTGAAATACAGCGATTCTTGAACATGTCCTAATCTATTCTATCAAAATCCATTTTTTGAAATCTTCTTCCAGCTTTCTATTCTACTTTGATAATTTGGAAGATTGAAATTATATGCCTTATATAGAACTCTCAGTCACTTCATTCATAAAGTACCCTCAGTGCAGGTGGGCTTTAAAGAGTCTATACTTCACATTTCTGACTTTCTGTTCTGGTAATCTGATTCATAATTTCCTGGTTAAGATCTTGTCTTTAATTCTTAGCTTCATTTATGTGATTTGAAATATTGTGATTAAGTATATAAGTTTTATTTATCCCTTCTACCTCATTTCAAATGCAGGATTCCCTTTCTCCTTAGCAATAATTATTTTGTAATATTCTTCCTTCGCTTTCTCTGTTTTTTTATTCTTTCCATATATTGTCACTACTAAATCACACTTTTTGGCGTGTATTTTTATGTAAGCTTTATTTACAGTAATTTAGTCCCCAGCATTTGATTTACTTCAACCATCACATGTGTAAAGTTCGAAAGATCTATTGTTATCTCATTTTTCTTTTTCATTTCACCATGTTTTTCTTCATATATACATATATATATATATATTTATATATACTTCCTCATATATATTTGTGTGTGTATATTTATTCATATATACTTCACATTCCTTCTGAGTTCATTAAACTGGGTATTTAATAATAGTCCTTTCATTTCTATGAAAATTTTTTCCATTAATGTGTGAAGATATAAAGATATGTTTTCTTTTGGGTATGTATATTCATATATCTAACGACCTTAAAATTGTTTTCTTATATAGTAGGCTTGAACTGTGATTGTGGATTTCCTGTAATTTGTGGTATTCTAAGGAATTCACATCTACAGTTAAGTTATATATGGCAAGAGTGAAATGGCAGAAATAAATTGAAGGTAAGGATGGTGACAGCATCTGAATGTCCCAAAAATGGCAAATGAGAAAGGTTCATAAATATGCACTCAAAAGCAAACAGATTACCACAGTATTCTCCATCTTTTATTTTTTCTTTTACTTTATTTAGGATATTGTTGGTGACTTTTGGATTTTAAATATGTATCTTACTCTCAAATGAGGATGAGGAATTGTCCTCTATGATTTATCTAATCATTCACTCTTCCTGTACACCCTGTAGATAGACCAGTCCATCTTCAGCCAAGAATTTCTGGTTCTCATTAACATTTTTTTGAGTTCATATCTTAACCTTTTTCCCATTGTTTTGTCCATTAAAATTATCTTTTTCCTTCATAAAATATTTCAGAGTGACCAGAAAACTTAAAATGGATCCGTTACTAAAACCTATAACCACACACACACTTATCCAGATTCACATACACACACACTCTTACATGCAATAAATAGATAACCAGATATAGATAGATAGATCAAGTGATGATAGATACATATAATTAGATGCAATAAATATACATATATATCTAACATAAATCTAGATGGATTTAAGCATTTATAATTATTGGGTCTTATAAAAGTATGAAATTAGACTTTATTTTTCTAATTCATATGATCATTTTTAAAAATAAATAGTGATACATAAAAACAATTTAAAAATTAAGAAACAGGAGGACAAGTATCACAGAATAGTTTCCATGTATATATAAAATGAGGAATATATATAAAGAAAATTAATATTATAATTAATATATGGATGAGATCAACAAATATATTTGAAATAAAATATTCACTAATTTACCTCTTTTGTTGTGTCTATTTAATCAATATATATTTTACAACATTTATAATATTACCATATTTTTTACTGAAAAATAAGTGCATGGATTTTTTCCAATAAGTATATTTAAAAATTTATATATTACTCTTTTGCTTATAATATAATAATAAGGATAATATTTTAGAATGTTACATTTTGAAGAGAAATTTGTATTCATTCTATCAGTTTTGTTATATAGAATTCTTTTTTCAACAGGTTGTGTCATATGAAATTTGCTGTACATCCATTTGAAAATCATTAAAAATTGTTTTATAAACTTGCAGTGGACTCACCATATTTCTTTAAGTGTTAATTTATTTTTTTTTGTACTACTGCTTATATCATTTATTTGATTGATAACACCCTCTTGTCATTCTCTACTTGACTGTAAGGAGCTGAAGCATATCAGCAGACATGGAAAACTTCACCATTTCACCATTACTCAATTTCTTGGGAGCTCCTGGTCTTGCAAGATCTGCTCTTTTTAATGACATCTGACAGAAGTGACTGGAAATCTTCTAACTGTTATTGTCAATGTAACTGACCCACAGATATACTCTCCAATGTGTTTCTTTATAGGTAATTTATGCTTCATAGAGCTTTGCTGAATTTCAGTTACTGTTTCCAAATTGACTGTGAATTCGCTGGCAGACAGTAAATTAATTTCTGTCTTAGCATGTGGCGGTCATATTTCCTGATTATTTTGTTTGGTTGCTCAGACCTTGTCGTGATGAACTATGACTCTCACATTACCATTTACCACCCTCTGCACAATGGGCTCACCATCACCCAGTGTCTGTGCAGCTGGTGGTTCACTGGCAGGTGAGCCCATCAATTCTGTTATCCATACTGGTATCTTGCATTCTTCTTTGGAATAATCCTAGTAAACATATGATATTTGATCACATTCCTCTAATGCCTAAAATATATCCTCATATTTTCAAATTTTGGTAAACTGAAGACTCCATCTTGCACCTTTTTAAAGTGATTTGAATCTACCTGTCATTTTTACAAATGTTCCCTAGGAAAAGACATCATTGACAATTTTATATTCAGGTTTCACTCTTACAAAGGCCAAGGGTTACATTTCTAGAACTTCATATTCATTAATATGATATTTTTGTCACATTGTGATGCACATTTCAATTTAAATTTTATGTAGATTTCTTATACATGATATTCCCCTCCAGATATTTGAGTTTGTAGAACCATTGGTTCCCAATGTCTATGGGTTGATAAAAATCTAGGACTATTCTATACCTTCATCTTTTTTACTTTTCCTACAATTGGGTATTGAAATTCATGGGTTCTGATGTTCTGCATTGATATTTCTGGGTGTGTATTTTTAACTTCTGTGGTAGCATGAGGTAAGTTATGTCAGATGAGGAGTTTATTTCTTTCCTGATATACATTTCCTATTATTGAAAAATAGTCAACAAGATGATTTTTATCGCAGGAGGCGGGAAACCATTTTTTCCTACACACTTTCAACATTTTTATTTATTTTTATATTAAGAAAATGTTCTTCAAATATCTTCTAAGATTATAAGGATTCTGTATAATAGCTGTCTTAGTTTTCCAAAGGGCCTCCGATGCAAAGTATTAGAAATGGGTTAGCTTTCATAATGGGGATTTTTAAAGATAAAAACTACAGTTCTGAGGCCATAAAATGTCCAAATCAAAGCACTATCAGAGATGCTTTCTCACCAAAGTCAGCTACTGTTGATCCTAGCTTACTGCTATGTGGCGATCAGGCAAGATGGTCTGCTTGTCTCTAGCTACTTTCTCCATGAACTCAGCTGTGGTCAATTAGTCATCTCTCCCCTGGCCTTGGTTCCTTGAGCCTCTTGACCCAGCAAGAGGGTGGAGACCCAAGCTGGCTCACCCCTTAATGACATAGTCCAATAAAACTGTCCCACACCCACAGGAATGGATTAGTTCAAAACTTTAAACTTTTTGAGATTCTTTTTGGGATTCATAAAAGAACTTCAAACAGTCACAGTAGCCATGAGTTTGTTGAGATAAATACTGTTGGTACCTTCAAGAAGAGTTCAAGAATGACATTTTTAGCTATGTCGTTGAGGGGGCAGCTACTTCAGAAAATTTAATAACCCATTGACAGCAATATCCTTTCAGTTCTAGAAAACATCTAGATTTTCTTTTAGTAATAGGGTAAGGGAAACTGCGAATGCTTGTAATTTTACCTGGTGAGAAGATTTGCTTTCCTGGTGGGATCATGGCCTAGCTAGTGGACCTGAGTCTGGCAAAATTGTTATTTATGTTTAGAAGCTCTATGTCATTTCAAAGCCAAGGTTTTAAGGAAATAAAAAGATTCCAGTTGAAAAGAGATTGTATAAGAGAACAAAAGAGCATATATTATCTACATATTTAATTAAGGTAGAAGAACAAGAAAATTGTATTTGAGAAACTTTGTTTGAGAACCTGGAAAATTATGAGTAGGCTTTAGGGAAGTCTGTGACATCAAAGTCCAGATGTGCTGAATTTTCTTACCATGTGAAAGAGAAAAGGAACTGGAAGACTGGATGTTATGGAGTAACAAAAATTCCTGAGGATAGAGCTACAACTTTGAATGTGTTGAAATATGTGGTGCAGAAACCAAGGTAATGTTTTGGTTGGGGACCACAGGGTAATGTTGATACCCTTTAAAGTGTGTAGCTCTTAATTATTATACAAATGATATCCATACAATTAGGAAGTTTTATTAGGAGGATAACAGTTTTGATTGATGGATACATGCAATGAGTAACCCCTTTGTTTTGAAATAATTAACAAAATTATAGTGCATTAGGTGTTCAGGGAATATTGGAGTAAAATAGGCAGAGGAATTATATGGTCAAGATAGACTTTTAAATATTCTCTAATATTTATTTTATTTTTACCCCATCTCTAGATGAGGTAGTCCAGAGGAAAAGAGGTACTTAGGAAATAATCATAAAATGGATGCAATCTTAGAGGGTTTTGATTGGGGTTTGTTGGGAAGTAGATCAGGTACCCCATAAAATATTCCAGTGGGTGGTAACCCATTTGCAAACAGAAACTTTGAAGATGTTATTATTAGTTAAAGCATGGCAAAACTGAATGAGTATGTAAGTATGGCAGAAATCCTTATGAGCAAAGGAAGTGACATGCAGAAATAGAAGTCAGCAGAAACCAGAGTCTCAGACACACACACACACACAGATTGCCTTGTGACAGAGGATTTCTTGAGTGCTACAGACTCTTGAATAAAATAAACCTTGCCAAATTCCTAAACTGTGACATTCACTTACTGTTGTTTAAACTAATCAGTTTTTGTTATTTGTCATACACGGCCTGGAAAACTGAGACAGTATCATAGGAGTGCAAGGTAGTCAAGGGAAGCCACCAAAAGATGGTGAACTGGGCCATCAAAATCTGGAAAATCATGGAAAAGGACTTTGGTGTGCATATAATAATGCTTCCCCATTGGGCCAAAAGTTTCAGACCTAATTGGTTAGTTGTGGTGGAAGAACTGAGAAGAAAGGCAGATAGAAAAGTTGGAGTCTAAGGGATAGGGGCAATGTAAAAGAGAAACAGAATGTATTTGTTTCCTGAGTCTCAACAAATACCTTTTTACTCTTCATAAGAAAATTGGGGGGTGGCAGAAGGACTTAACAGGGAAGACTTTCTCAGTCTCTTCTGGAAATATGCCTGGATGTGCAGCATTTTGTCTCCTTGCTGAAATAAAATCAATTGGGAAACCTGGAGGATGCCTTCCTCAGAGGGAAGCCATTGTGTTTTTGGTCGATATTCCTGTTGGGTTGCTCATTTCCTGGTGTGAAAGAACAGGATGATTGTGAACCTACTGTTCACTTGATTTGCAAAATAAGTATCCTTGTCTATCAGTATTGTATTTGTGAGACTTTTTGACCCTGTCTGTTTAAAATAGTGTCCTAAGTTTGTGGTGTGTGATTTTTTTCCTGTTTATCATGATATACTCAGACTCTTGAGTTAAGGATACATGTAGATAGCTGTGGAATATCAAATTACTTTATGCTCCCAAGTAGTGTGATATGGGAGCTCTAAGGAAATTAAACAAAAATGGTGGAAATTGCTATGGTGGTTTCTGTGTCAATGCCTAAGATTGAATATTCCTTAAGGGACATTTCTAATACGACTCTAAATTACAAACAGTTTTATCATGTGCTAAAATTTGGGTAATTTCCAGGAAATAAAAAGAGATAAAACATCAGGGAAAGGGTATAAGACTTTTTTCTTATTTATAGCATTTTACCATAACTGGAGTGTAAGTTTCCTTTCAGTTCTTCATAAACCCTTATTTATGGTAGACCTTTTGAATTTGTGACACCAAGTAACCTGTAGTGCTACTCTATGTCATCATGGCTAGACCCTGTGGAAATCACTAAAATAGAAATTCATCCTAAAAGTTGAAGGTCTTCATGAAGGACATTCAAGGGTGGTTATAGCAGGTTACATCTGTGATTTTTCTGAGGTTTCACTATCATTTTAGCATGTATTTTGAAGATGTAAATCACCTCATTCCCTGAAAAAAGAACCATATTTTATCATGGTACATCAGATATATAGAGAAATAAAACAAAATAGAAGGGTGCTAAGTTATTGGAATTCTGAATAGAACAGAACATTTCAGAGATTTCTGCTCTCACAAAATTTGGAATTCCTAGTACCTAGCTAATTTTATATCACCATATTACATAGTTATTCTTTAGGTATTAAGTGGTGGTGGGCTTGATTATATGCTTATATAACTTAGATAATTGTAAAATGTTATATTGAGTAAATAATTCTGAAAATATGTGAGATACCCAGATTTCTGGCTAGATAAAGATATAGTGAAATACCCTAATGAGGCTTGAGCTATGCTGTTTAGCAAATGAGTTTATCGGCTCCATATTGGTGCTGGATTTGAATGTCTTAAGGGCCCAATGGTTGCATCCCATTCATTGGAACATCCTTGAACTTGTGCATGTCCATTAAGCATGTGGTCACCTAAGTTCTTAAATGATTTCTTAGGCTTAGGATTGGCAATAGTGTGATCCTTCTTGCAAATCAAATTAAATGTTAACATCTGAAACTTCTCTTTCAAATACTTGGAGTTATTCTATTATAACCTGGGTTGGTGATATTTTATGGACTCTACTTATAGACATCATACCAATCACTTAAATGAAAAATTACTTATTATGATAAGTGTAAACAATGCAATAATTTGTGATGATTGTAACAATGGTAATTTATGTACACATATTCATTATGAATTATTAATAATAATGAGGGCATAGCAGATATGATATTCTTTTTTTATTAATTTATATGCTTATCTTTAAACAATTCAACAATAAAAACCTCTCTCAGATGGTCTTTTTTTCCTCCGTGCAATGATTTCTCCTTCCAGACTTGTATCCTTTTGCTTATACTGATCCCTAACAAACATCACTGTTTTCCAAGTGGAATATTTACCTTCTTTCCTCATTTTGCTCATTTCCTTTGAGATCTTGAGGCAGGGATGTAGGATTTTGAGGATTTTTTTTCTTGATTTTATCTCAATGTCTTTAAAAACATTCAATATTCAATCAGGATTCCATCAATTAACCTTCTTTCCTCAGTAAGAAGGCTAAGCTTCAAAAACTGTCCCAACCTAGAGTAAGAATTTACATTGTGCCATAATAGTGATTTATGTTCATTCTACTTTGTCATTTTTCAAACTTCTTTTCTGTTTGAGACACTTTTGTTTAATTTTAATTCAATTCCTGTTACGGGAACTCAATGACACTGTTTTATTTCACCTGTTGTACATGCTATAAAAATATTAATTTAAACTTATGATGTATATACTCATACTATTTTATACTGTTTTCCATAGCCTACTGATCAATTTATCATGAGACAGGGCCTCTAAAATGTCAATGGGCAAACACTAACACACAAGCCATGCTTTTGAACTTGTGCTTCCTTACCTTTTACAAAACCCTGACTCGTTATACCTAAAAATTAGAAAGGCTGTCATCAATCTAATTTACCTTAACAGATTGTAGGAAAAAAAGGCATTAAAAGAACAAAGCTTTTCTGGAGCTGCAATTAGTGGATTGATCCCACTGAGAATGGTCAGAGTTGTAAGCTAGTGGGCTAGTCTATTCCCCATCCACACAGGCAATACATTCACGCTCCCCTTCACAGAGTCCAATATAATCCATCAATTTTTCTGTGATGTGCTTCAAGTCATAAGGATCTCATCTTAGGCTGTCCAGTTTTTTGAATCTGTAGCCCTGGCTATAAGTGCTTATATTCTCTTACTTGGCTTTTTCATCATAGTCATCTCATATATTAACATATTTTTAACTGTCCAGGTGCAATCTCTGGAAGCCCAAAACAAAGCCTTATCAACCTGCTCTCTCCAGATAGATACTTTTATTTTATTTATCATTTCTGGATTGTTTGCTCCTTTGTACCCCATATCAAACGAATCAACAATTCAAACATTGCTGACAGCCATGTTCTACTCTGCAGTCCCCTTTCTCATAAATACCATCATTTTTAGCCTGAGGAACAGGGAAATTAAACATGTCCTTGGTAGAATGTTTGCTAATATTTCTGGATACCCAAAGGAAGATTTTTTTAAATTTGATTGGAAATAATATTTAAAAAATCAAAGTGGAATAAAATGTATAAAATTATTATCTCTACATTCAAATAAAGCTAAAATATTAGCCAATTGGTTGCTATGATATAAAATGGGTGATATATAATTAAATTTGTATACTTAACATTTGTACATAAAGGTTGCTTGAATAAAATGAATTATTATTCTGTACTCATTTTTCATTAATGTTTACTATTGTATATTTAAAAAGTAGATGGGGTTGCCTTCCTATATCCATGTTGTTCTAAATGGAGAGAGGTCAAGAAAATTGTATAAATTTTTATTCACAGTGATTTTTGTGACAAAGCTGGTATGAAAATAAGATTTATATTAATTCAAATATATACTCTTAATTCTGTTTCCACCATGTGATATAATTGTTATTATTTAATGTTTAAGTAAATACAAATATAGATTGATAGATAATAGACAGATAATAGTCAGATAGATAAACAGATAATAGTATTCAATACTCTTTATTTCAGTATACCTATACATTATATCCTGAACATTAAATCTGCAATTCTTCTAGATAATACAAGGGAAATATTCACATATTTAAACAGATTCATTCATATTCATAACTGTCTACTACCTAAAATGTATTTCAGACTCCCTATCTCT
This sequence comes from Tolypeutes matacus, assembly GCA_026826555.1. Lineage (NCBI taxonomy): Eukaryota > Metazoa > Chordata > Mammalia > Cingulata > Chlamyphoridae > Tolypeutes > Tolypeutes matacus. The sequence goes on along the minus strand of JAKSZT010038841.1, from coordinate 424,189 downwards.
CATAGAAAAGGAGATGCAGAAAGAAAGAAGACAGTCATTATTTATTACATGGAGAAAGAGATCTTCTCTCTTGCGGCCATTCAAACAAAAAATTAAAACAAGAAATGTATAAAAATTATCATATAAAACAAATAATTCTGACAAAGTATCAATGCTTAAATAATTAATAAAAATCTAGAGAAACTAAGGACAAAATATGTAATAATTGCTAAATTCAGGATTGACATTTCTGCACATGAGATAAGAGATAACACACAATGGGTAAATTAAATGGAATCCAAATGTCTGGTACAGTAGAAGCTGGTGATGATGGCAGATAGGACAAGAAAACACAGTGGTTATCCAAGATTCCTACCTGAGAGAAAATAAAATTTTCTCAATACGATTTTAAAACTTGTTGCACAATAATTACCTACGTACTACTTAATTTATGAACAGTTAAATGGTCTTATTCCTAATGGGAGAAGAATTTACACTTAGGAAAAAAGGTTTTCATATTTCCATGCTGTGTAATTTGAAATATTAATCAAGTTTAATAATTAAATATTGAATTGAACAAATTATGGCAGTCAATTGGACAATGCCCAAGGCAATTTTCCTTCAGATACAATTGCTATATAAAGTTTAATTCATATTGAATGTGCTATATGTGTGCATACATGTACTTCATTAATTCTAGTAAATTTTGTTGCTAAATAAATCTCTTTCTTTGTTATTTTATTTGTTTACTTCAAAGGATCAGTGAAAGTTGTTTAAGTAGAATTAAATTTTTTTCTAACAACTATTGTCACAACACCCACCATATATTATTTATCTATTCCCAAATCTATGAATACCTAAGCTTCTAAATCCCAATTTCCTAAATGACATTTTTCAGTAGAGCATGAACATTATGCTTAGACCATATCATTGTTAAAACACCAAAAAAAAAAAAAAAAAAAAAAAACCCAGCTTTACAGTTGTTGCAATTATCATCCTCATAAAACCTTGTTGCATTTTTCCTGAGTTTCCACGTATCAGATTGACATTAAATTTGAGATTCTCATAATTGATCACCATATTGGAAATATATTTTGAATATTACAAAATGAAAAAATAATTTTGTTACAGCTATATTCTGTTTCTAGACATATTCTTTGATTTGTGAATGTTTATATTAAAATTTAATTGCATATATTTTTTACCGTCTGAATTTGGAGCTGGGAAACCATCTCTTATTGCTCCATTCATCTATTAAATTTCCTTATATGTCTCTTTGAAGAAGTAACTTATATATTAATATCAAATAATTATTTCCCTTTATATTGTAGTTTTAAATGTTGCTTAGGGTGGTTTAAACCACCTCAAGTTTTCAGTTATATCTTTTTTTACCTGTTATCCCTGTAGTTTTTCTTTCAAATTTAGGCTCTTAATCTATCTGGAATCTACCATTTAAAGCAGGAAATAACCCTCTGAGGTTCCAGCTTTTTTGTTAATCTACTTCTCATTTGCTTCATTGTAGCTCTTGGATTATGGTGCAAATTAACTTGAATATATAAACCTATGTCTTGATTTATCTACTCCTGCATTAACACCATATTGTATTGTACTCTGTAATATGAATATATGTTACGGTAATGAACTTCCTTCAAAAGATAAGAGATCCAATATGTTGATCATTATGTTACCATGTTTGCTTTAGAATGAGAGTTTTCAGATCCTCACATATGTAACTGCATTTCAGATTGTGACTCCACTTAATTTATAAATATTTTAAAACTGACATTCATTGCGTTATTTTTGTCCAATCTGTAATGTGAAATATCATTTAAGAGCCATTTATATTTTCTAGGGTACTCTTTTGGATTTTTCAGGACAATTTTAAAAATATTTTATTTATTCTAAATAACAAGTAATCATATCATATCACATAAATATATAACATACTTTATATATATATACATTTTTTTTTCAAAGGTGCTTAGATTACCTAAATATTACACGGAACCTACCGGTATTCCCATGTTCCCCACCTCCCACACCTCCCACAACATCCCACACAAACATCTCCCACAAGTGTGGCCCATCACCCTCAATGGACTTACACATCCTGGGGCATTGCCATCAACCATAGACCACAGTTCACATGGTAGACCACACTTTCTTCCACACAGTTCTGAATGGTGTGTGCTGATTTAAAATGGCCTACATCCATCGCCACAATGGCACTCAGGACAACCCCCAAGTCCCAAAAAAGCCCCCGTATTTCAACTGCACATCCCCTCCCGGCCCCAAAAGTGTCCAGTGGCCACTGGCTCCACCTCACTGTTATAATTTCTTCCATTGCTAGAATCACCATATGTGTACAACAGAATACCATTAAGTCCAATCTAGTCCATAGTTCTTCCCCTAATCCTGAGGGGACTGGGATGGTGATGTCCACTCCACCTCCAAGTGAGAAAGGGTTTATATCCCATGGATATGGTGGGTGGAATTATCCTGTCTGTAGATGCAGGTCCTCTCCACTCCCTGGGATGGCTGTTGCCCATCATTGTCTCCTAGCCAGGTGACTTGGATGAGTCCATTGAGCTGTAGGGTAGGAGTTGCAGTTCCACCGAGATAACATGCACACCTGGCACATAGGTAGGCCAAAGGCTCCAGTCTCTGGCAGTATACCTAAAAACTCCAGCATCACTTATAGGTTCAAATAGAAGGGACTGATGAACCACGTGCAGGGAGGACTTATTTGAGTCCAGTTCTGTCACTCTCAGGAGCACAGATTCCAAAATAGAGCCCACTGATATGGCATCAGTCTCTGGGGTTATCCCCCCTTATATAGGACCTGGGTGTCTCCAGAGCCCTTAGGAGCCCCTCTGTGTGGGGTGATATGCACTTTGATGTTCTATGAGATCCTACTGATGTGTGTGTAAGCGTTACCTCTGGGATGACCTCCTGACACTCTTTGAAGTCTCTTAGCCACGTGAACTCATTTCTCTTTACTTTTTCCCCCTTTTATTCAAGGTCTTTTTCCAGTTGTGTTTCCAGTTGGCACTTGGTATTAATCCCTCATTGCCAGGGAGGCTCATCCCTGGGAGTCATGTCCCATGTTGGGGGGGAAGGTAATGCATTCATATGCTTAGTTTGGCTTAGAAAGAGGCCACATTTGAGCAACAAGGAGGCTCTCAGGTGGCAACCCTTAGGCACCCCATAACAGTAAGCTAAGTTTCAGTTACAAGAACAAAGACTCATAAGGGTAGTCATTCAATAATAAGAACTCATCAGTGGGCCATCCTCTTTTGACAGACACTGTCCCTGCACTCAGAGGACTGTTGCTGCTCACGTGGAGAATGTGGCAGAGCTCTCCAGGCTAGGAATTCAGATTCCCTCATTTATTGAGTGATTGTCCATCCACCGTGAACATGCCCCATCCTTTGATCATTTGAACAATTTTGTATATCTTTCATGTATATTCAGATAAACTTATTCCCATGAATCCCCCTCTCAGACACCCCCCACCAATAATCCCCTGAAGCATCCATTGTAAGCCTTCTGTGATCTGAAACTTCCATGAACATGTAGCACATATAATAATCAAATATACTTAATAGTAAAAAAAAAAAAACAATGATAAGATTACATGCAAGAGACAAACATAAGGAAACTCAGGGAAAACAAAAAAACAAACACAAACAAAAAACAAACAAAACTAAATATTTTTAGCGGATTGGGACATTAAAAAATGGAAAAAAAAAGAAATGCCTTTTAAATAAATAAATAAATATATATATAATATATATATATTCTTTTTTTCCTTTTATCACTGTGTTATTGGATGTCCAGTGTGCTGTGACACCTTCCCCCTCTCAATCCCCAATGTCTCCCAAATTTTCATTTACTTTCTTTCTTTCTTTTTTTTTTTTTTAGAAACTGAAATTTTTAATCCAAAGAATTCGTATTATATAAACATATTACAGCGGACACAGAAACTGGAAAACACTATTTATAAAAACAAAGTATATGCAGGATTATTATTCCTTGTGTTGGTTACAATTCTTTGTTGCAAGTTACCAAAACCCACTCAAGACATCTTGAGAAAACATGGACTTTTACAAAGAAGAAATGGATTTATTTCCCATGGAGGCCCTAGAGCAACTCCAACAAGCTCAAGTGCATTATGTTTGGATTAGAAAACCTTTAGAGAATTGTAGTATGAGGAAACCTTTTCTGGGCCTCAACTCCAGCCATTCCCTAAATTTCAAGCCTTGAGAGGTGTCAGAAGATGCAGTTAATTGGTAAAAGAGCTACTGGAATTACTGCACTTGGTTTACTTGTTAGCATGTTTTTGTTTTTGATATGTCTACTAATTTTGTAGCCATAGACATAATAAAACATTTTAGAATTTAATTTTTTTCCTATTGGAATAACAATAAACAGTAGAAGGAATTTTGTAGCTAAGAATAAAATCTCTTTTGAGAAACACAAAAACAGGAGTTGAGTGTTCATAGTCTGGTTAACTAAAATGCTTTGATAAATTTCAATAAGAACTAAAATATCTTAGGAAGTTTTATGAAAAAGATGGTAAAAACCTTTTTTTCATTTAGCTAATTATGTTTTAGAGTTCATTCTATACCAATATTATAATTTCAAGTCTTCTGGAAAGTGAAGTCAATTAGACAAATCCCATACTCATACAGGTGAGGAAACTGAAACTCCTCGAAATAGAATGGTGTCACCCAGCTAGTTCATAAGAGAGAAATCAGCAAGAGTGACATGCTTGGAATACATATACACACATCCATGCACATACACATATAAGCATTTTTACCAGTTTCCTTCACATTTTAATATCTATTCACATTGGCATCTATTCAAGCATATATTTCATCCAGATGTTCAATTTGATAGCATTTTAATACGTTCCTTTTTCTACCTCTTCTAAATTTATTTCATTATTTGTCTGTCTAGCTATCTATATTTTCTATTTATCTATCATCTATTCACCTATCTTCCTGCCTATCAATCTATGCATTTCTCTACCTTATTAGGTACATAATAAGAGATGAATGCAATAATATACATGAGACAATAGAAAATATTTCATGGGGAAACAAGAATTGAGTGAATCACTATTTTATTCAAGTACTTACGTTATTGCTATAATTTTATTGTTTTGCTTTCTAAATTTTTTTTATTATAGTAAGATATATAAAACATAAAATTTCTACTTAAACCACTTTCAGGTATAAAATTCAGTGATATCAGTTACATTCACAATATTAGACTATCATCACCCACCATCCATTACCAAAAATATTTTATCACCCCAAACACAAATGCTATGCTCATAAAGCAATAACTCCCCATTTCCCCTACCCCCTAACCCTGATAACCTTATAATTTACTTTCAGTCTCCATGAATTTGTATTTCTAGCTATTTCATGTAAGTGGATTCATGCAATATTTATCCTTTTTTGCCTGACTTATTTCACTCAGCATAATGTTTCAAGGATCATCCATGTTGTAGTATGTATCATAACTTCCTTTCTTTTTACAGGTGAACAGTGTTCCATTGTGTATATATACTATATTTTGTTTATCCATTCATCTAGTGATAGATACTCATGTTGCTTCCATCTTTTGAGAATTGTGAATAATGATGCTGTGAACATTGGTGTAAAAATATCTGTTTAAGAACCTATTTTAATTCTTTGGAGTATGTACCTAGAATAGATTTCCTGGGCTATATGTCAATTATATGTTTAATTTTCTGAGGAAATGTCAAACTACTTTTAAAAGTGGCTGCCCACTTCGTTATTTCCACCAACAATGTACAAGGATTCCTTTTTCTCCTCATTCTTATCAGAACTTTTATTATTTTCTGTTTTGTTTGTTTGTTTGTTTAATGAGAGCCATCCTAGTGAGTGTGGAGTGGTACCTCAATTTAGTTTTGATTTTCAGTTCCCTAGTGTTGAATGATGTTTAGTGTCTTTTCATGATTTTTTTTTTTTATGGGTAAAAATCAAAATTCTCACAATACATACAAACATTTGCAAAATGATATATAAATATATATGCATATATGTGTATTTGCTTACAAAAATGTTATTCATATATATATATATATATACATATATTTTAAGAGGTGCTTAGATTACCTAAAATATTACACAGAACCCACTGGGATTCCCATGTTGCCCACCTCCCACACCTCCCACCACATCCCACACAAACATTTCCCACAGTGTAGCCCACCAATCTCAATGAACTTACACATCCTGGAGCCTTGCCACCAACCATAGACCACAGTTCACACTGTAGACCACACTCTCTCCCACTCAGTTCTGAGTGGTGTGTGCTGATTTAAAATGGCCTACATCCATTGCCACAACAGTACTCAGGACAACCTCCAACTCCCAAAAAAGCCACTGTATTTCAACTGCTCATACCCTCCCTACCCCAAAAGTGTCAAGTGGCCACTGGCTCCACCTCATTGTTATAATTTCTTGCATTGCTAGAATCACCATATGTGATCATTTACTTTCAAAGAAGTTATAGGTCACAGCAAAATCACATATGGAATACCAGAGACTCCCAAACACCAAACCATACCCCCCTTCCCCACCCCATATTAAATCTCTCTCTTTTTTTTTATGTTAGCATTGTTATAACTGTTATACAGATAGCAAAATATAGCAACTAAACATTGTCAATGGTTTACAGTATAGTTTACAATTTAGATGATACAGTTTAATAAGTTTTGATGATATTTACCATGTCCTGTGTCCATTACTGCAAGGTAATAAAAAACCTTTCCCATGACCACTAAATACCCCATTAAATCTTAACTGTTCCTTCCTCCCCACACCCCTGGGGCATATGACACTCCCCTGTCTTGACTCATGGAATGCCAAGATTCATAGCTGCATGCCCTGGGTATTTGAACCTGCCCTTCCTAATCTACCCACCTGTCAATGCTGTACCACCAAACCCAGTAATATCACTACCCATCTGTCCTATCCTTCAATATGTAACTGTACTCTATCCCTTTACCATAGATTATGGGCATATGGGTGATGGCTCAAAGCCTGCTCTTCTCTTTCTCTCCCTTGTTAACCTATCTTTCAGACAATGGTTCTCAGAGACTGCTCACTTTCCTCAGTGCAAATCAGTGAGGTCATATACTGTTCATCCTTCAGTGCCTGGCTTGCTCCACTCAACATAATGTCTTCAAGATTCATCCATGTTATTCCATGTGTTAGCACTTTATTCCTTCTTACAGCTGAGTAATATTCCATTGTATGTATGTACCACATTTTGCTTATCCATTCATCTGTTGATGGGCACCGGGGCTGATTCCAACTTTTGGCAATGGTGAACAATGCCGCTATGAACTTTGGTGTGCATATATCTGTTTGTGTCTTTGCTTTCAGTTCTTCTGGGTATATACCCAACAGTGGAATTGCTGGATCAGACCAGAGATCTATTGTTAGTTTTCTGAGGAACCGCCAAACTGTCCTGCACAGTGGCTGGACCATATCACAGTCCCACCAGCAGTGGATGAGGGTTCCTATTCCTCCACATCCTCTCCAAAATATAGTGTCTCCTGTTTTTTTAATAGGTGCCATTCTGATGGCTGTAAGATGGTATCTCATTGCAGTTTTGATTTTCATTTCCCTGATAAGCAAGTGATGTTGAGCATTTTTTCATGTGCTTTTTAGCCACTTGTATTTCTTCCTTGGAGAAGTGCCTTTTCAGGTCACTTGCCCATTTTTTAAATGGATTGTTTGTCTGTTTATTTTCAAAGCGTAGGATTTCTTTATATATGCAGGATGTTAGGCTCCTATCAGATATATGGTTGCCAAATATTTTCTCCCATTGAGTAGGCTGCCTTTTTGTTTTCTTAATAACATCCTTTGAGGTGTAGAAGTTTTTAATTTTGATGAGATCCCATTTATCTATTTTTTCTCTTGCTGCTCATGCTTTGGCTGTGAAGTTCATGAAACCATTTCCTATTACAAGGTTCTGTAGATGCTTTCCTATATTATCTTCCAAGGTCTTTATGGTTTTGGCTCTTATATTTAGATCTTTGATCCATCTTGAGTTGAATTTTGTATAAGGTGTGAGATGGTATTCTTCTCTCATTCTTTTGGATATGGATATCCAGTTATCCAAGCAGTACTTGTTAAAGAGGACATTCTCTCCCAACTGAGAGGGCTTGGTGGCCTTGTTAAATATCAGATAACTGTATATACAAGGATCTATATCAGAACTCTCAATTCGGTTCCCTTGGTCAGTAGGTCTATCCTTGTGTCAAAACCACGCAGTTTTGATCACTGTAGATTTATAGATGTTTTAAAGTCCAGTAATGTGATACCTCCAACTTCATTTTTCTTTTTCAACATGTCTTTGGCAATTCGGGGCCTCTTGCCTCTCAAATATATTTTGTGGTTAGTTTTTCCAGTTCCTTAAAAAATACAGTGTTGACTTTTATTGGGATTGCATTTAATCTGTAGATTAGTTTGGGTAGGATAGACATCTTGATGATGTTTAGTCTTCCTATCCATGAGCAGGGCATATTTTTCCATTTATTTAAGCCTTCTTTGGTTTCCTTTAACAGTGTTGTGTAGTTTTCTGTATATAAGTCCTTTACATCTTTAGTTAAATTTATTCCTAGGTATTTGATTCTTTTATTTACTATTGTAAATGGTATTTTTTTTCCTTATTTCCTCCTCAGTTTGCTCATTATTGGTGTACAGAAATGCTACTGATTTTTGAACATTGATCTTATAGCCTGCAACATTACTGAACTCCTTTATAAATTCTAGAAGCCTTGTTGTAGATTTCTCAGGGCTTTCTATGTATAGGATCATGTCATCTGCAAATAATGAAATTTTTACTTCTTCTTTTCCAATCTGGATGCCTTTTATGTCCTTTTATTTTCTCAGTGCTGGCGCAAGTACTTCTAAGGCAATGTTAAATAGGAGTGGTGATAGTGGGCATCCTTGTCTAGTTCCCAATCTCAGAGGGAAGGCTTTTAGGATTTCACCATTGCAGATGATGTTAGCTTTGGGTTTTTCATATATACCCTTTATCATATTCAGAAAGTTTCCATCTATTCCTATCTTTTGTAGTGTTTTTATGAGGAAAGAATGCTGTATTTTGTCTAATGCTTTTTCTGCATCTATAGAGATGATCATGTGATTTTTTTCTTTCAGTCTATTTATGTGATGTATTACATTGATTGATTTTCTTATATTGAACCATCCTTGCATACCTGGGATGAAACCTACTTGATCATGGTGTATAATCCTTTTGATATGCTGTTGAATGCAATTAGGAAGTATTTTGTTGAAGATTTTAGCATCTAGGTTCATTAGAGAAATTGGTCTGTAATTTTCCTTTCTTGTGGTATCTTTATTTGGTTTTGATATTAGGGTAATGTTGGCATCATAGAATGAGTTAGGCAATATTCCTTCTAGTTTTATTTTTTGGAAGAGCTTAAGTAGAATTCATGTTAGCTCTTTCCGGAATGTTTTGTAGAATTCAGCTGTGAAGCCACCTGCTCCTGGGCTGTTCTTAATTGGGAGGTTTTTGATGACTGAGTCTATCTCTTTACTTGTAATTGGACCGTTGAGGTCATCTATTTCTTCTTTCATCAATGTAGGCTGTTTGTGAGTTTCTAGAAACTTGTCCATTTCCTCTAAATTATCATTCTTGTTGGCATATAATTTTTCAAAGTATCCTCTTATGATACTCTTTATGTCTGTGAGGTCAGTGGTGATATCCCCTTGTGCATTCCTTATTTTCTGTTTTGCATCTGTTCTCTATTTTTCTTTGTTTTCTCTTTGGCACTTTTTCTTCTTATTTTATTTCTTTGCTTTCTTCCTATGTTCCCTTGAAGGCAAAAGATTAGGGCCAGAGGAATCAAAAGATGTAAGGAAGGATAATAGTAACATTGATAAAAGTTAGAAGAGGGGCCAAATGAGACTTAATGAGATGAATATTTATCTCATGTAGGCAGTGTAGAGTAATAGAAAATAAACTGGGGTTCCTACAATGGACTTGGAAAACAAATAGAGAAATATATATATATATATATATATATATATATATATATATATATATATATATATAGTGATTTAGAAGGCTAGAATTATGAGGATGGAGAGAAATAGTTAAGAAAGGGCTGAAAGGAATGAGTTAATACTAATAAAAAAAGAAGAAAACAAAATAGATGGAATAGAAATTGACACCCTTGAGTTGTGGGTATATGAAAAAATGTTGTATCTAAGAGCCACAACAGAAAGCAGAAGGCAGAAAGATGAAGGAAGGATAAGCTTTAGTTTGGAATACAAAATCAATATAGACAGAGAATGGGAAAATACTGAAGAAGAAGCACAGCAAAGAAATGACAAGCTAGCAGCACCTAATTTTTAAAAATGAAAGAAAAAAGAAAGGGGGGAGGAAAGAGGAAAGAAAAGCAAGAGATAAGAAATAAACAAAGAAAAACCAAAGATCCACATAGGCAAGCAGTCAAACAGAGCTAAGGAGGGTCCACGTGGATCCTCTCTGCCTGCTTGTGTCTATCAATCAATTTCCCCGCAGGGTTCTATATGCAGGTCCTGAAACAGCTTTTAGCTATTAAACTAAATTAAAAAGAATTTATTTTTCATTTATTGAAGTTACCTTCTCACTTTTTTTTTTTTTTTTTTTTGGCAAAATACAGGACCCAAAATAATTCCTCCTCTAGACCAACCCCCTTACGGAAGGGACCCTAGCTGGGCTTGTGGAAATTAATCAAGCATGTCCCACTTCCTGGACTCCCCAGGGTACCTGTAGCTCTGATGTTAGACAGTGCAGAATGCTAAAGATGGCCGTCTCCGCCCCTTCTGGAGCTGAGTCCCAGCGTCACCTGGTGGCTGTGTAAATCAGGTTGACTCAGCAGATTTGCCTCTCCTCTCAGTCTGGTGCTGCTTCAACTCGGCTTATCTGCTCCCCAAAGCTATGGGGCGGTTCAGGCAACCAGATCGCTGGCAAAAAAAAATAATAATAAATAATAAAAAAATTTTTTTTTAATTAAAAAAAAAATAAAAAATTACCTTCCCTGCCCTCAACAGAACCCTCCCTCTTTTGGAGAGTGCCCCTCTTCCTGGTTCCGCGGTGGCCCGGGGCTTATACCTAGGCAGCTAGGCAAATCAACTCCTTCCCCAAACAAAATCACCCCTCCCCTCCACCAGGTGCTGATTCGCTCTGGCAGTTCTGTTCACCCAAGGACCAAGGGGTTCCAGGCAGCCAAATCCCCAGAAAATTAAACTCTCTTGCCCCTTTACCAGAGCCCCCCATCAGAGAGTGCCCCCTCCCACTAGGCCCTGTCTCCTGGTTGACAAGCCCTGCTCGTGGCTCCAACTGGCCATTTTGATTTTTATTTCCCTAACTGCGGGGTTCAGCCATCCATGCCAACCACCACCTGCAGGCTTAAAACTCACGAATCTCTACCGTTCTGTCCATGCCGTTGATCCACGCAGATAGATGTCCCAAGCTTCTTATTCCACGCGTGCACAGCACAGACCCCTGGGCAGGACCCCATCCACAATCCGCCTTGCTCTGGGAGCTTGCAGTGTGTGCCCTCCTACACTAATGCCATCTTGGCCCCTCCCTCCATAACATACTTTTAATTGCACTGAGTTAATATGAATTTTATTTCTATTTGATATAGTTTATGCTAAAATAATATAATTTAAACAAATTTTACTTATTTATTTACAATTATTTAAAACAATTATGCAAAATTAACAACTTTATGGCTACTGGTAGAATCATTATCATTGTTGCAATGGCTATTGCTATTATTACTGTTTTTGTTATTATCAAAAAGCTGATATGATCTAGACCAGAACACTGAGAAATTTGAATGTATAACCCCACTGTCTCTAAGAAGGGTAGAGGACATACACTACCTGATTAAAGATTTTATCAAAAGCCCAAAGCTGCTACATAAACTCTGATTTTGAATTGTGTATTTGATCTTATCAAAGACTGGATAATCTCAACATTACTGAATATTCCAACTATTGCAGCTTTAAGTAATTAAATTTTCTTTACATATATATATTAGGTTCTGAAGAAATATGGGTTGTTTTTTTTTTTCATGTTGATGAATGTAATTTTATTTATTTGTGTTTTTTTGCACAGAAAAGGATTTTATTTTTTATTTTTTTGATAAATATTTTAAAATTTTTAAAAAAAGATACTTAGATTACATAAATGTTACACAAAAATTATAGGGATTCCCCTATGCCCCACATCTCACACCTCTCACAACCTCCCACAAAAACATCCTTCATTAGTGTGGCACATCACCTGCAATGGGTATACACATCCTGGGGCTTTGCCACTAAGCATGGACCATAGTTCACATAGTAGACCACACTCTCTCCCCCAGAGCTCTGTATGTTATATGATGATATAAAATGGCCTATATCTGTTATTGCAATGTCACTCAAGATAATTTCCAAGTCCTGAAAAAGCCCCTGTATTACAACTGCTTTTACCTCTCCCTGTCCCCAGAGTGCCCAGTGGTCACTGGTTCCACATTAATGTTGTAATTTATTCCATTACTTGAATCACAATATGTTTATAGCAGAATACAGGTAAGTCCACTCTAGTCCATAGCTCTTCCCCCCATCCTAAGGAGTCTGGGATGGTGATGTCCACTCCACCTCCAATAGAGAGGGAGTTTATATCCCATGGATAAGATGGATGGGATTATCCTGCCTTCAGCTGCAGTCTCTCTTCATTCCCTGGGATGGCCGATGTCCATCATCTCCCTGCCTGGTGCCCTGGGTGAGTCCATTGAGCTGTAGAGTAGAAGTTACAGCTCCACTGAGATTCTGAGTCTAGCTGGCACATGGACAGCCCAAAGACACCAGTCTCTGTATATACACCTACAAACTCCAGCACCACATATAGGTTTGAATAGAAGGGACAGATGAACAATGTGCAGGGAAGACATATTTTGAGTCCAACTCTGTCACTCGCAGGAGCACAAACTCCAAAGTAGGGCCCACTGACAAGGCACCAAACTCTGGAACTATCCACCCAGACATAGGACCTGGGTGTCTCAAGAACCCTCAGGAGCCCTTCTATTTGGAGTGATATCCACTTTGGAAGTCCTACTGAGATGTGCATAAGCATTACCTCTGGGATGACTACCCAACTCACTTTGAAGTCTCTTAGCCATATGAACTCATTTGTTTTTACCTTTTCCCCTTTTATTTGAAGTCTTTTTCCAGTCACATTACCAGTTGGCACTTGGTAGCAATCCCTCATTTCCAGGAAGGCTCATCCCCAGGAGTCATGCCCCACACTGGGAGAAAGGTAATGCATTCGTATGCTCAGTTTGGCTTAGAGAGAGACCACATCTGAGCAACAATGAAGCTCTCAGGAGGCAACCCTTAGGGACCCCATAACAATAGGGTAAGTTTCAATCTCAAGAGGAAAAACTCCTAAGGGTAGTCATCAATAACAAAGGCCCATCAGTGGATTATCCTCCTTTGCCAGACACTGCCCCTGCACTTGGGGCACTGTTGTTGCTCCCTTAGAGAATGTGGCAGAGCTCTTCAGAATGGGAATTCAGTATTATCTCATTTGTTGAGTGATTCTCCACCCACTGTGACCATGTCCCATGAACATTTGAAATATTTTATGTACCTAGTATGTATGTTCAGGTGAATTTCTTCCCATGCACCCCCCATCCCTGACATCCCCCCACCAACAATCCTCTCCCACCCCAGTTGTAACCCTTCTGTCATCAAAAACTTCTTTAAAGATGAAGACAATACAATAGCAAAATACAATTTATAGGCAAATGAAATAATAATGAGAAGTTTAAATGTAAGAGATAAAATACATGAAAACTTAAAAAAAAAAACTAAAAATAAAATAAAATTAAAAGATTGGGATACTTAAAAAATGAAAAATATCAAAAAAAATTTTTTTTATTTTTTTTTAACTTTTTGCCTTTTAGCACTGCAATATCTGGTGTCCAGTCTGTACCATGGCACCCTCCCCTTCTCATTCTGCAGTGTCTCACTATTTTTCATTTTGTTTTCAAAGAAGTTTTAGGTCAGAGCAAAGTCACACACAGAACACAAGAGACTCTCATATACCCAAACTCTTCCCCCTTTCCTCACCCCATATTAAAACCTTTTTGTATGTGGATGGTAGCATAGTTAAAACTGATAAACAAATAGTGAAACATAGTTACTAAACATAGACAATGGTTTACAGTATGGTTTATATATTTTAGATCATACACTTTTATAAAATTTTATATTTACCACATCCTGTGTCCATCACTGTAAGGTAATGAAGAACATATCCACTGACCACTAAATACCCCATGTTTGATCTATTCTGTTCCTCCCTCCAAATCCCACCAGGCCAATGACAACCCCCTTGCTTGACTGATTGGATGAGAAGATTCATAGTTACATGCAGCAAGAGGTCTTGACACATTGGTTTGCCCCCCTCCCCCATTAGGAACTGCCCTTGCTCTTAAGAGACCCCTGCCTGTCTATTTCTGAATGAATTGGTCCTCCTTAAGTTGGAAGTCCAACTCCTTTCCACTCATTATGTGTATCTCCATCCAGAATTTATGGGTCCATGAATCAAGAAGTGTAAATGGGGGTCACATCACCTGTTATTACCTCTAGTGATCCACTAATAAAATTTTATTTCCTGTCCCATGCCATTATGCTCGGCAGGTCTGGTAGTCTTAATTCAAAAAGGAGGGATGCTTATACAGGGAGATGAAGCAACATTTTCATGAACTGGAAGTTCAGACTGGCAACCAGCCACTTTTGGCTTATCATGTCTCTAAATAAAATGGCAAAGAATGGAGTTACTATACTAAATGCAGTGATTGATTCTGATTACCATGGGATAATTGGACTATTACTAAGCAATGGAGGTAAAGAAGAGTATGTCTGGAATAAAGGAGATCCCTTATTTTATACCTTAATTCTACCTTGACCTGTGATTAAAGTTAATGGAAAACTAAAACAATTCAATTCATGCAAGACTACTAATGACCCATACCCTTCAAGAACAAAGGCTTGGGTCACTCCACCAGGCAAATAACCATTATCTGCTGAGGCACTTACTAAAGATAAAAGAAATATGGAATGGGTACTACCCCATGACCAATTGCAGAAATGAAGACTTTAATTGCTATGAATATTTCTAACTTATTTTGCTATAAATATGTGAATACAAAATGTTGTTCTATTTTTCCCTCTCATCTCTTTATAATATAAGTTGCACTAATGTTACCTCGTATTAAGTTACTTCTTATCAAGGAAAAGAGTGAACATTATCCAAGGACTTGTATGCTCTTCTTGGAAAAGGAATAGAGCATTTTCCATTGTAAGAAGGATAGTTGTATCATATTAAATGGAACTATGACTTAAGGATTATCTTTAATAATATGGGCTAAGGAAAGATATGTGGGTGCCAAGTTGACAAAAAGAACACTGTGATGGTTAATTTTATGTGTCAAGTTGGTTTTGGTATGTAGTTTGGTCAAACACATGCCAATATATTCTTATGAAGGTATTTTGTAGATGCAATTGGTTTCTACAATTAATTGACTTGAAGGTAATTATTATGGTGAGAAGGCCTCCTGCAATGTGTTGAAACTGCTAGAGCAAAAATTTGTATTCCAGGAGAAGTTCTCCCTCAGTCTACATAGCTCCACTCGTCTCTGAATATCTAGCCTTATTTCCTCCTTCACAGATTTCTGACTCAATATTTCAGCATCACCTCTTACAGCAATTTCCAGCCTGCTGCATGCCCAATGGAATTCAGACATACCAACACCACCTACAATCTCTTAAGATGTATGTGTATATCTTGTTGATTCTGTTTCTCTGGAGAACCCTGACTAATACATGGGCCATCCGCAGGACTCTTTCCCATTCACATTATATAACAGAACCAAATACTCTGTGTGTGGCATCAGATTTCCTCCAGGTTGAATTTCCTCTTAACTTGCTCAGAAATAAAGATGAGCGGCAGGTCTAACAAAATTTCCATAGTAAGCTACTGAAAATGTATGTGGACACAGAGCATTTTGAAGTGACTTGAAAGAAATGGCATTCAGTGTCACTAAGAACATCTGAATTCTTTTCATTGGAGACTCATGCCCTGCTTACCTTTTCAAGATCACATTGCCTCTCTCTAATTCATTTCATAATGAATGGATTGGGCATGGGTTTGTAGTTGCTCACATAGTTGTTATAAGCAAAGTGACCACATGCCATGGTTTGACAGTCTGTTAGTTTAATTTTTCAAGATGTCTCATCTAAACCCATATTCACTCAATTCTAACCTCATTGTCTCCCCACAGGTTCTGGAATATATGCAGATCACTTTGTCCTTGGACATTTGTGCATGCTATTTGTTCCTGACCTCCACTTACACACACACTTGTCACTGCTGGGTATTGTTCATTCTTGAAGGCTCAACTTCCTGTCAACCCCTCAAGAGAGGTTTCCCTGGTTCCTATGTTAGATGTCATCTGCATTCTTAATATTGTATCAGCTCCTTATTTCTTTAAAAGGCCAACTCTAGAAACTTTCTTATATAGAGTTTTGACTGAATTTTTTTCCATCTCCTTCAAGTATAATGGCAATTATAAGCTTTCAGTTATTTAGTGTGTAAAGATATAATTCTTAACAAGTACAACAAAGATGTGGTAGTGGGGTGGGCTATAAGAACAAGGCTGGTATCACTTCAAATGATATTGTTATAGATTTAGAATGTTGTATTTAAGCACAACAGTAACCACAAAGAAAATCCCTGGGGGAAAAACAACAACAAGGAAATAAGAGACTCAAAATTCTACAATACAAAAAATTAAATAAGTATGAAAATACGAAAATAGACCTTAATAGCAGAATGGAAAGGCAAAACAGATGTAAAACAACACACAAATAACAAAAATGGCCAAAGAAAATTTTGCATTAGAAATTACTTTAAATGGGAATGGACTAAACTTTCCACCTAAAGGCAGATATTGGACAATGGTTAAAAATATATGCTGGGGGGATTGTGAAATATGGCTTTGCACTAACAGGCAGAGCTCAGTGCTCTCACAAAAACAATGGAGAAAGAGCCAAAAGCTTTTTAAGGGACCTGCTTTGGGGGTCAGTGGGCCAGGATGGTGCCTAAACAACTCCCAGGAGGGTGAGGGACAGAGAGATGAAGACCCCAAAACAACAAACATGAGTGACCAAGTGCCCATGGTTGCCAGGAAGGGCACCCCACCACCACCCATAAGATATTAAGCTAGGGTAAAAACTGTATCTCACTGCAGCTGACTGAGAGGGGAAAAGACATTTTCCTCCCTGTCAGCTATTTCAAATGAAAAGGGAAGTGAAGCAGAAAGTTAGGGGGGCCTTGTTTCAGTGAATTTGGCCAGCAGAGCCTGCTTTGAATTTCTGCAGTGAATGTTCAACACAGAGATACAGTAAAGTGTACACTGAAACACCTCTGTGGAAATGTGCACAGATGAGTGCCATCTGCTGGAAATTGCGTGGAAAAAAACTGTTTTCACCTCTCTCTGTATCTTAACTCCTGAGAGAAAATCTAAACCCCATTAATGAGTCCCAGGCTAATTTTGATAACTCAAGTTAGTCAAACATAAAGACATAGGATAACTTGAACCAAATGTCAAAGAAGAGCTGTGAAAAACACAATAGGCAAAAGAGAGAAATTGGCCATCAGAATAAATTCTCCAACATATTTAGATGCCTAGATATCAGCAAAAAATTACAATCCATATTAAGAAACAGGAAGAGATGGCCCAGCCAAAGGAACAAACCAAATATCTTGAAGATATACAGTACTTAAGACTTAATCAGTGATAATTACACAGCTATCCTAAATCAATTCCAATAATTTAAAGAAACATGACTAAAGAAATAAGGATATTAAGAAGACACTGGGTAAGCATATAGAACAATTTGAAAGCCTGAAAAGAAGAGTAACAGACCTTATGTGAATGAAAGACAAGATGGATGATATTAAAAATACATCAGAGGCACATAAGAGCATATTTGAACTGCTTGAAGACAGAATTTGTGATTTCAAAGACATAACAACGGCACTGGAAAAAACAGGAGAACAGAAAGACAAGAGAATGGAAAAATGGAACAGTGTCTCAGGGAATTGAATGACAAGCAAACATCTGCATTATTGGTATCTCAGAAGGAAAAGACAATGGAAAAGAGGCAGAAAGAATATTTGAGGAAATATTGACTGAAAATTCCCCAATCCTTATGAAAGAGATAAAGGACAATGCACCCCGAACAGAATAAATCTGATTAGACCTACCTGGAGACACCTACTATTCAGAAGGACAAATACCAGAGATAAAGAGAGGATTATGAAAGCAGCAAGAGAAAAGCAAAACATCCCTTACAAGGGAAACTGAATAAGATTAACTGCAGACTTCATCAGAAACCATGGAGGCAAAAAGAAAATGTCATGATGTATTTAAGGTACAAAAATAGAAATACTGCCAGTCAAGAATTCTGAATGTGGCAAAAACATCCTTCAAAAATGAGGGTGAGTTCAATGTCTTCACAGACAAAAAAAAAAAAAAAAAAAAAAAAATTCATAGAATATTTTACCAAAATACTAGAATTACAAGAGATACTAAAGTGAGGGCTACAGTCTGAAAGGAAAAAATGGTGAGAGATTTGGAGAAGAGTTTAGAAATGAAGATTATTTGGAAGAGTAAACTAAAGGATAAGAAGACAGACAATAGGATGAAATGACAACAGAGAGCCGAAGGACAAAATGGATGAAGTAAATAATGCTTTTACAGTAATAACATTGAATGTTAATGGATTGAACATGTCAATCAAATGATATAGACTGATAGAATGGATTAAAAAACAAACAAACAAACGATCTGTCTGTGAGTTGTCTATAAGAGTCCCATCTCAGATGTAAGAACACAACCAGTTTAAAAGTGCAAGGTTGGAAAAAATTATTGTATGAAAAAAGTAACCAAAAAAGAGCTGGAGTAGTGATACTAATATGGAGCAAAATAGATTTCAAATGCAAAATTATTATAATGAATGAAGAAATGCATTACATATTAATAAAAGTGGCAGTTCACCAAGAAGAAATAGTTATACTAAATATTTATGCACCTAAGCTGAGTTCCCCAAGCTACATGAGGCACATACTGGCAAAACTGAAGGGAGAAATAGGTGTCTCTACAGTAATAGTTGGAGACTTCAATACACCACTTTCACTATTGGATAGAACCTTTGGACATAGGATAAAGAAAGAAACAGAGAACTTGAATAGTATGATAAATGAACTAGACCTAACAGACATCTATAGAGCATTGCACCCCAAAACAGCAGGATATACTTATTTTTCAAGTGCTCATTGACCCTTCTCCAAGATAGACCATATGTTGGGTCACAAGACAAGTCTCAAAAAACTTAAAAAGATTGAAATTATACAAAACACTTTCTCTGATCACAACAGAATGAAGCTGGAAATCAATAATAGACAGAAAAATGGAAAATTCACAAATATGTGGAGATTGAACTACAAACTCTTAAATAATCAGTGGGTAAAGAAGAAATTGCAAGAAAATTCAGCAAATATCTTGAGATGAATAAAAATGAGAACACAACAACATATTAAAAACTATAGGAACTACAAAGGCAGTATTCAAAGGGAAATTTATAGACCTCAATGCTTACATTAAAAAAGAAGAAATAGCTAAATGTGAAGACGTAACTACACACCTGGAGGAACAAGAAAAAGAATAGCAAACTAATCGCAAATCAAAATGAAGGAAAGAAATAGTAAAAATTCAAGCATTAATAAATGAAATTAAGAAAAACAACAACAAAAACAGTAGAATCAATAAAACCAAAAGTTGGTTGTTTGAGATCAACAAAATCGACAAATCCTTAGCTACACTGACAAAGAAAAAAGAGAGAAGCTGCAAATAAATAAAATTAGAAATGATGGGGGCAGGCATTACCACTGATGCCACAGAAATAAGAGAACAGAAGAGGATACTATGAACAACTGTATGCCAAACAAATTCCTAGAAACACACATGCCACCTAACTGATCCTACATGGAATAGAAGACCTCAACAAACTAATCAAAAGTGAATAGATTGAAACAAGTCATCAAAAACCTTCCAAAGATGAAAAGCCCAGGGCCAGACAGCTTCACAGATTAGTTTTACCAATAACTGAAGGATTAATATCAATCTTGCTCAAGGTCTTCCAAAAAATTGAACAGGAAAGAATGCTACCAAACTCATTCCATGAAACCAACATCACCCTAATACCAAAACCAGATAAAGATACTACAAAGATAAAATTACAGACCAATATCTCTAATGAATATAGATGAAAAATCCTCAACAAAACGCTTGCAAACAGAATCCAAAAACACATTTAAAAAATCATATGCCATGATCAAGTAGGTTTTATCCCAGGTATGCAAGTTTGGGTCAATTAGTGTAATAAATCACATTGGTAAATTGAAGAAGAAAAATCTCATGATCCTGTCAATTAATGCAGAAAATGCATTTGACAAAATATAGCACCCTTTCTTGATTAAAAACATTCCAAAAGATAGTAAGATACTAATAGAAGGAAGATTTCTCAAGATGGTAAAGCACATATATGAAAAACCTACAGCTAGCATAGGACCAAATGGTGAAAGACTGGAAGCTTTCCTCCTGAGATAAGGAACAAGACAAGGATACCCAATGTCACCACTGTTATTCAATATTGTGCTAGAAGTTTTAGCTAGAACAATTAGGCTAGATAAAGTAATAAAAACACCGAAATAGGAAAGGAAGAAGTAAAATTGTTCACTATTTGCTGATGATATGTTTCTATATCTAAACTCTTCTGAAAAAATCAACAAAAAAGCTACTAGAACTAATAGATGAATTGATCAAAGTGGTGGGAGACAGGATTAATATGCAAAAAATCAATAGCTTTTTTATACACTACAGGTGTGCAATCTGAAGAGGAAATTAGAAAAAAAAGTCCATGTATAATAGCAACTTAAACAAATAAATATTTATTGGGGGAAGAACTATGGACTAGAGTGGACTTGATGGTATTCTCTTGCTCACATATGGTGATTCTTGCAATGCAAGAAATTATAACAATGAGGTGGAGCCAGTGGCCACTTGACAGTTTTTGGGTAGGGAGGGGATGAGCAGTTGAAATACAGGGGCTTCTTTGGGATTTGGAGGTTGTCCTGAGTACTGTTGTGGCAATGGATGTAGGCCATTTTAAATCAGCACACACCACTCAGACCTGAGTGGGAGAGAGTGTGGTCTACAGTGTGAACTGTGGTCTATGGTTGGTGGCAAGGCTCCAGGATGTGTAAGTTCATTGAGGTTGGTGGGCCACACTGTGGGAGATGTTTGTGTGAGATGTGGTGGGAGGTGTGGGAGGTGGGCAACATGGGAATCCCAGTAGGTTCCGTGTAATATTTTAGGTAATCTAAGCACCTCTTAAAATATCTGTATATATATAAATAACATTTTTGTAAGCAAATACACATATATGCATATATATTTATATATCATTTTACAAATGTTTGTATGTATTGTGAGAATTTTGATTTTTACCCATAATAAAAAAAATAATAATAAATAAATAAATTAATTAAAAAAAAGAATAAATTTAACCAAGGACATAAAGGGTCTGTATTCAAAAAACTACAAAACATTGCTAAAAAAAACTGAAGAAGACTTAAACAAATTAAAGGATATCCCATGTTTATGGATTGAAAGACTAAACATCAAAAAATGTCAATCTTCATAAACTGATTTACAGATTCAATGCAATCCCAATAGATATCCCAAGAGCCTTCTTTGCAGAAGTGGAAAAACCAATTATCAAATTAATTTGGTATGGTAAGGAGCCCAAATAGACAAAAAGGTCTTTAAAAAAGAACTAAGTTGGAGGTCTCTCACTTCCTTACTTTGAAGCATATTACCGAACCTACTTTGTTCAAAATAGAATGGTGGCATAAGGACAAACACATTGATAAATGGAACAAAATAAAAAACTGAGAAATAGACCCTCACATATACAGTCAAGTTATTTTTGACAAGACAGTCAAGCCCTCCCAGCTGGGCCATAGCACTCTATTCAACAAATGGAGCTGGGAGAACTGCATAGCCATATCTAAAAGAAAGAAAGAAGACTCCTACCTCACACCATATACAAAAAATTAACTCAAAATGGTTCAAGGACCTAAATACAGATACGACAACCATAAAAATCCTGGAAGAAAATGAAGGAAATCATCTCTGAGATCCTGGCGGTAAGCAGTAGTTTCTTAAGCCTTATACCCAAAGCATGAGCAAAACAAGAAAAAAAAATAGGTAAAAGGGGCCTCCTCAAAATTAAACACTTTTGCACCTCAAAGGACTTTGTCAAAAGGGTGAAAAAGCAGCCAACACAATTAGAGAAAATATTAGGCAATCACATATCCAATAAAGGTTTAATATCCATGCTGTACAAAGAGATCACACAACTCAACAATAAAAAGACAAACTACTCAATTAAAAAATGGGCAAAAGACTTGAAAAGACAGTTGTGCAAAGAATAAATACTAACAGCAAAGATACACATGAGAAAATGTTCAACATCACTATAATTTATGGGAATGCAAATCAAAACTACAATGAGATATGATTTCACACCTATTAGACTGGCTGCTATTTAAAAGTCAGAAAACTGTAAATGTTGGAGAGGATGTGGAGATATAGGAATGTTTATTCACTGTTGGTGGGAACAGTGAATAAACAGTGAAGGACTGTTTGGCAGTTGCTGAAGAAGTTGAATATAGATTTACCATTTGGCCTGGCAATATTATTTCTAGGTATATACTCAGAAGAACTAAGAGCAGAGACATGAACAAATATCTGTACCTCAATGTTCATAGCAGCATTATTCACAATAGCCAAGAGCTGGAAACCCAGGTGTCCATCAACTGATGAAAAGATAAACAAATTGTGGTATATATACATGATGGAATATTATGCAGTATTAAGAAGAAAAGAAGTTGTGAAGCATATGACAATATGATGAACCTGGAGGTCGTTATGTTGAGTGAAGCAATCCAGACACAAAAGACCAAATACTATAAGATTGTTCTATTATGAAATAAATATACTGTGTAAACTCATAGAGTTAATAATTATAGTATAGGTGACCATAAAATAGAAGGAGGGTATAGATTGGAAAGCTGATGGTTAATCTGTGCAGAATTGGTAAAAATGTTGTTTATAAATCTCTGTAAATGAATAGAAGTGGCTAAAGCATATCATACTGTTTGTAGCTAGCAGTGCTATTATGAGTATGACAGTGATTGAAAGGGAAAGTCTAAGGTGATGTATATTACTAGAAGGAAAGCTAAAAACTGTAACATGGAACTGTAGAAGATAGTAAAACCTCATGTAAAACACAAATATCAGGAGGAGGCAAGATGGCGTCGGTTTAGGAGGGTACACACTGACTGGCTCTCTGGGGACAGCTGATTGTGGATGGGGTCCTGTCCGAGGGTCTGTGCTGTGAGCACACGGAGCTAGAAGCTTGGGTCATCTACCAGTGGGCAGATCGACCGTGTGGAGTGATCAGTGGAGATTCGTGAGTTTTGAGCCTGTCTGTGGCAGTTAACACAGACGGCTGAGCCCCACCTGCAGGGAAAACGGCTGGTTTGAGCCACGAATCCTGCACCCACGGCTCCTGATCCAGTGTGAGGGAGCATACACTGGGGGAGGGAGTTCTCTGACAGAGGGTGGAGAGGGGTTTAACTTCTGTGGATTTGGCTGCCTGGACCTCCTCATAGCTTTGGGGAGCAGATAAGCGGGCTTGAAACAGCGCCAGGCTGAGGGGAGAGGTGAATCTGCTGAGGAAACCTGATTTACCCAGCAGCCCGCTGAAACTGAGGCTTGGTCCTGAGGGGGTGGAGTCAGCCAATTTTATCGCTCTGCACTGACAAGCATCAGAGCTACAGCTCCCCTGGCGAGGCCAGGAAGGGGGAAGGGCTTGATTGGTTTCCACGAGCCTATTTAGGGTCCCCTCAGTGAAGGAGGTGATCTAGCAGAGGACTTCTTTTGGGTCCCTTATATCGTCAAAAAAAAAAAAAAGAAAAGAAAAGAAGACAGTCACTTTAAAAAATGAATTCCTGTTCTTAATTTAGTTTAATATCGCAAATCTGCCTCAAAACCTGCAGATAGAACCCTCAAGGGAAATTGATAAACGCAAGCAGGCTGAGAGGATCTGCAAGGACCCTAGAAGGAACACTTCCTCCTTAGCTTTGTTTGACTGCTTGCTGGTGTGGTTGTTTGGTTTTTCTCTGTTTATTTGTTATATCTTGCTTTTCTTTCATCTTTCCTCCCCCCTTTCTGTTTCCCTTCATTTTTTTAAAATTAGGTGCTGCTAGCTTATCTCTTCTTTGTTGTGCTTCTTCAGTGATTTCCCATTCTCTGTCTATATTGATATTGTATCCCAAGCTATCAATCATCCTTCCTTCATCTCTCTGCCTTCTGTTTTCTGTTGTGGTTCTTAGACACCATGCTTTTTCATTAGCCCACAACTTAAGGGTGTCCATTTCTATTCTATCTATTTTGTTTTCTTCTTTTTTTAAATTAATGTTAGCTTTTTCCTTTTAGCCCTTTCTTTACTCTTTCTCTCCCTCCTCATCATTCTAGACTTCTAAATCCTTATATATATTACTCTTCATCATTGTAGTCTTCTAAATCATTATATATATATATATTCCTCTATTTGGTTTCCCAATCCACTGTAAGTACTCCACTTTCTTTCCTATTACTCTACACTGCCTACACAAGTTAAATATTCATTTCACTAAGTCCTATTTGGCCCCTTTTCTAACTTTTATCAATATTACTATTATCCTTCTTCCTTTCTCACATCTTTCAATTCCTCTGGCACTATTTCTTTGCCTTCAAGGTAAAATAGAAAGAAGCAAGGAAACAAAATAAGAAGAAAAAGTGTCAAAGAGAAACTTAACACACACACAGAACCACCAGCTAAATAAAACTCTAGAGGACAGAGAGAAGCTAATCAACTGAATAAACCCAGCAAAATAAAATGATGACTAGAGGGCAACAAAAAATTACAAACCACACTGAGAAACAGGAAGACATGGACTACTCCAATGAACAAACTAAAAACCAGGAATATATGCAGAACATCAAACAACTAATCAAAGATTCCCAAACAAATATCATGAACCAACTTAATGAAGTGAAGGAAGAGATTTAGGATATAAAGAAGACACTGGGAGAACATACTGAAGAAATTGTAAACATACCCAAAAAGATAATGGATATCATGGTGATCAATGGCACAATCCAAGAAATCAAAAAGATGCTAGATTCACATAACAGCAGATTTGAACAGGCAGAAGAAAGAATTAGTGATGTGGAAAACAAAACAGCTGAAATCAAAGAGATAGTAGAACAGATAGACAAAAAGATAGAAAAAATCCAGCACGGACTCAGGGAATTAACTGATAACACAAAACGCACAAACATATGCATTATGGGCATCCCAGAAGGAGAAGAGAAGGGAAAGGGAAAAGAAGGAGTGTTGAAGGAAATAATGGCTGAAAACTTCCCAACCCTATTGAGAGAGATGGATGTGCAGATCCAGGAAGCACAGCGCACCCCAAATAGTATAAATCCCAACAGGCCAACTCCAAGACAAACACTTGTCAAAATGTCCAATGCTCAAGACAAAGAGAAAATACTCAAGGCAGCAAGAGAAAAGAGAACCATCACATACAAGGGAAACACAAGAAGATTAAGTGCTGATTTCTCAGTTGAAACAATGAAGGCAAGAAGACAGTGGTATGACATAGTCAAAACACTAAAAGAAAAAAACTTCCAGCTGCGAATTCTCTATCCAGCAAATTGGCATTCAAAAATGATGGAGAGTTTAAAATATTCGCAGATAAACAGAAATTAAGAGAGTATGTCAAGAAGAAACCAGCACTTCAAGAAATACTAAAGGAATCTCTACAAGTTGAAAGGAAAAAGCAAGGGAGAGAGAGATGGAGGAGAG
Source organism: Tolypeutes matacus (assembly GCA_026826555.1). Classification (NCBI taxonomy): domain Eukaryota; kingdom Metazoa; phylum Chordata; class Mammalia; order Cingulata; family Chlamyphoridae; genus Tolypeutes; species Tolypeutes matacus. The sequence continues at coordinate 398,036 of JAKSZT010038841.1, read as the reverse complement.
TTTAAAAACAACTGAAAGGACAAAAATAGAAACAAAACAACATGTGACATACATTAACCCAAAGAAAAAATGGCTGAAGTAAGAAATTCGTTATGAGTAATAACACTGAATGTTAATGGATTAAATTCACCACTCAAGAGACCCAGATTGGCACAATGGATAAAGAAATATGATCCATCTATATTCTGTCTACAAGAAACCCACCTTCAACCCAGGGATTCAAGGAGGCTGAAAGTGAATGGCTGGAAAACCATTTTACAAGCTAACAATAGCCAAAAAAGGGCAGGAGTAGCTATTCTAATATCAGAAAAAATAGACTTTAATGGCAAAACTATTGTAAGAGACAAAGATGGACACTACATATTAGTAAAAGGGGTAATCTCTCAAGAAGAGAGAACAATCATAAACATTTACTCACCTAATCGGGGTGCCTCAAGATACGTGAGGGAAACTCTGGCAAAGTTAAATGGAGAGATAAATGCCTCTATAATTATAGTGGGAGACTTTAATACACCATTATCATCATTAGACAGAACATCTAGACACAGAATCACCAAAGAAACAAAGACTCTCAACAATACATTAGAGGACCTGGACTTAATAAACATATACAGAACACTACACCCAAATACAGCAGGATTTACATTCTTCTTGAGTGCACATGGAACATACTCCAACATAGACCACATGCTAGGCCACAGAACAACTCTCAATGAATTCAGAAAGATTGAGATTATACAAAGTAATTTCTCTGACCACAACGGAATGAACTTGGACATCACTAAGGTCCAGAGAAACAGGTTAGGCACAAGGATATGGAAGTTAAACAACACACTCTAAGACAAACAGTGGGTCAAGGAGGAAATCTCAAAAGAAATCAGTAACTACCTTGAAACTAATTAAAATGACAACACAACATATCAAAACCTATGGGATGCAGCGATAGCAGTCCTGATAGGGAAGTTCATAGCCATAAAAACATATATTAAAAAAGAACAAAGAGCTAAAATTGAAGACCTAACTGCACACTTGGAGGAATTGGAAAAACAACAACAAACTAAACCTAAAGGAAGTAAGAAGAAGGAAATAATAATGATTAGTGAGGAACTAAATGAAATAGAGAATAAGAAAGCATGAGAAAAAATAACCTAAACCAAAAGCTGGTTCTTTGAGAAGATCAATAAAATTGACAAACCCTTAGCGAGACTAACAAAGAAGAAGAGAGAACAGATGCGAATACACAAAATAAGGAATGAACAAGGTTATACCACTACTGACTCCACTGAAATAAAGAGTATCATAAGAGGATAGTTTGAAAAATTATATGTCAACAAGAATGATAACTTAGAGGAAATGGACAAGTATCTAGAAACTTATAAACAGCCTACATTGATGAAAGAAGAAATTGATGAACTCAACAGTCCAATTACAGGTAAAGAGATTGACTCAGTCATCAAAAACCTCCCATCTAAGAAGAGCCCAGGACCAGATGGCTTCGAGCTGAATTCTACCAAATATTCCGGAAAGATCTAACACCAATTCTACTTAAGCGCTTCCAAAAAATAGAAGTAGAAGGAATATTTACTAACTCATTCTCCAATGCCATACCCTAATACTAAAACCAAACAAAGATACCACAAGAAAGGAAAATTACAGACCAATTTCTCTAATGAACCTAGATGCTAAAATCCTCAGCAAAATACTTGCTAATTGCATTCAACAACATATCAAAAGGATTATACACCATGACCAAGTGGGTTTCATCCCGGGTATGCAAGGATGGTTCAATATAAGAAAATCAATCAATGTAATACACCACATAAACAAACTGAAGGAAAAAAATCACATGATCATCTCTATAGATGCAGGAAAAGCATTCAACAAAATACAGCACTCTTTCCTAATAAAAACACTGCAAAAGATAGGAATATAAGGAAACTTTCTGAATATGATAAAGGGTATATATGAAAAACCTAAAGCTAATATCATTTTCTATGGTGAAATCCTAAAAGCCTTCCCTCTGAGATCAGGAGAAAGACAAGGGTGCCCACTATCACCAGTTGTATTTAACGTTGTCTTAGAAGTACTTGCTCCAGCACTGAGGCAAGAAAAGGGTATAAAAGGCATCCAGATTGGAAAAGAAGAAGTAAAACTTTCATTATTTGCAGACACATGATCCTATACATAGAAAGCCCTGTGAAATCTACAACAAAGCTTCTCAAACTTATAAAGGAGTTCAGTAATGTTGCAGGCTATAAGATCAATGCTCAAAAATCAGTAGCATTTCTGTATACCAATAACAAGCAATCTGAGGAGGAAATCAAGAAAAAAATACCATTTACAATAGTAACTAAAAGAATCAAATACCTAGGAATAAATTTAACTAAAGATGTAAAGGACTTATATACAGAAAACTACACAACACTGTTAAAGGAAACTAAAGAAAGCTTAAATAAATGGAAAAATATGCCCTGTTCGTGGATAGGAAGACTAAACATCATCAAGATGTCTATCCTACCCAAACTAATCTACAGATTTAATGCAATCCCCATAAAAGTCAACACTGCATTTTTTAAGGAACTGGAAAAACTAACCACAAAATATATTTAGAGAGGCAAGAGGCCCCGAATTGCCAAAGACATATTGAAAAAGAGAAATGAAGTTGGAGGTATCACACTACCTGACTTTAAAACATACTGAAAAGCTACAGTGATCAAAACTGCGTGGTATTGGCACAAAGATAGACCTACTGACCAATGGAATCGAATTGAGAGTTCTGATGTAGATCCTCATATATACAGTTATCTGATATTTAACAAGGCCACCAAGCCCACTCAGTTGGGAGAGAATGGCCTCTTTAACAAGTGGTGCTTGGATAACTGGATATCCATATCCAAAAGAATGAGAGAAGAATACCATCTCACACCTTATACAAAAACCAACTCAAGATGGATCAAAGATCTAAATATAAGAGCCAAAACCATAAAGACCTTGGAAGATAATGTAGGAAAGCATCAAAAGGACCTTGTAATAGGAAATGGTTTCATGAATTTCACAGCCAACGTACGAGCAGCAAGAGAAAAAATAGATAAATGGGATCTCATCAAAATTAAAAACTTCTGCACCTCAAAGGACGTTATTAAGAAAACAAAAAGGCAGCCTACCCAATGGGAGAAAATATTTGGCAACCATATATCTGATAGGAGCCTAATATCCTGCATATATAAAGATATCCTACACCTTTAAAATAAAAAGACAAACAGCCCATTTAAAAATGGGAAAGTGACCTGAAAAGACCCTTCTCCAAGGAAGAAATACAAATGGCTAAAAAACACATGAAAAAATGCTCAACATCACTTGCAATCAGGGAAATGCAAATCAAAACTACAATGAGATACCATCTTACACCCATCACAATGGCAGCTATTAAAAAAACAGCAGACTCTAAGTGTTGGAGAGGATGTGGAGGAATAGGAACCCTCATCCACTACTGGTGGGATTGTGGAATGGTCCAGCCACTGTGGAGGACAGTTTGGCGGTTCCTCAGAAAATTAACAATAAATATTCCATATGATCCAGCAATTCCACTGCTGGGTATATACCCAGAAGAACTGAAAGCAAAGACACGAACAGATATATGCACACCAATGTTCATAGTGGCATTGCTCACCATTGCCAAAAGTTGGAATTAGCCCTAGTGCCCATCAACAGATGAATAGATAAGCAAAATGTGGTACATACATACAATGGAATATTACTCAGCTGTAAGAAGGAATAAAGTACTAGCACACGGAATAACGTGGATGAATCTTGAAGACCTTATGTTGAGTGAAGCATGCCAAGTATTGAAGGATGAACAGTATATGACCTCACTGATTTGAACTGAGGAAAGTGAGCAGTCTCTGAGAACCATTGTCTGAAAGATAGGGTAACAAGGGAGAGAAAGAGAAGAGTAGGCTTTGAGCCATCACCCATATGTGATGGAGTTTCAATTAAAGGCCATAAATACTGACAGAAAGCAGATCACCTTGGAATGTAGGAAACAAGCCCTCCAGTCTCATGCTAATAGGAACTGGGTGGGGAAACATCCTGAGCTTGTAAGATTTACAATGTCTGTGAATTGCAGGAAGGAAAAGAGGAACTGAGCCATGAACCTTTAAGACTTGTTGATTTCAGTAAAATGTAACTGTCAAGTATCTATTGCCCTTGCACATGCTCACATGTATTTTCTTTGTTCTAAAGCCAGAATAAAAGCCACACTTTATGAGGTGGCTGGGCTCTTCTCTCCATATCAGACGGAGAGTCCCCTGATCCCAGTTTTTTCTCTTTCTTGTATTCTTTCTCATCTGCGGCACCATTTTCACCGACCCAGTTCCTGAATGCCAACACATATGGACACAATCTATGGTAAAGGGATAGAATATAGTTGCATATTGAAGGATAGGACAGATGGGTAGTGATATTTCTGGGTTTGGTGGTCCAGGGTTGACAGGAGCATAGATTAGGAAGGACAGGTTCAAATACCCAGGGCATGTAACTATGAATCTTGTCATTCAAGGAGTCAAGACAAGGGAGTGTCATATGCCCAGGGGGGTGGCGAGGAAGGAATAGTTAAGATCAAATGGGGTATTTTGTGGTCATGGGAAAGGTTTTTCATTACCTTACAGTAATGGACACAGGACACGGTAAATATCATCAAAAATTATTAAACCGTACCATCTAAAATGTAAACTATACTGTAAACCATTGACAATTTTAGTTGCTATCTTTTACTATCTGTATAACAGTTATAACAATGCTAAGATTGATAAATTAAAAAAAGGTTTTAATATGGGGTGGTGAAGCGGGAGGGACGTTGGGTGTGTGGGAGTCTCTAGTATTTCATGTGTAACTTTGCTGTGACCTGAAACTTCTTTGAAAATTCAATGAAAATTTGGGAGACAGTGGGGAATAAGAGGGGGAAGGTGTCATAGTACACTGGACATCTGATAACACAGTGATAAAAGGAAAAAAGAATATTTTTTTTTTAAAAAGGAATTTTTTTTTCTCCATTTTTTTGAATGTCCCAATCCCCTAAGTATATTTTATTTTTAGTTTAGTTTTTTCTTCTTCTGAGTTTCCTTGTACTTATCTCTTGCATTTAAGCTTATCATTATTATTTCTTTTTCCTATTAATTGTATTTGGTTATTATATGGGCTTCATGTTCAAGGAAGGTTTAGATCAGAAGTAACAGAAGGGCTACAATGGGGGCTACAGAGGATCATTGGTGGGGGGTGTCTGGGATGGGGGATTCATGGGAGTAAGTTCATTTGAATATACATGAAAGATATATAAAATTGTTCAAATGATCAAGGGATGGGGCATGGTCACAGTGCGTAGACAATCACTCAATAAATGATGAATCTGAATTCCCAGCCTGTAGAGCTCTACCACATTCTCCAAGGGAGCAGCAATAGTCCCCTGAGTGCAGGGGCAGTGTCTGGCAAAAGAGGATGGCCCACTGATGGGTTCTTATTATTGATGGCTAGTCTTATGAGTCTTTTCTCTTCTAATTGAAACTTAGCCTACTGTTATGGGGTGCCTAAGGGTTACCACCTGAGAGCTTCCTCAGGCTCAAATGTGGCCTCTCTCTAAGCCAAACTCAGTATATGAATGCACTACCTTCCCCCCAACATGGGACATGACTCCCAGGGATGAGCCTCCCTGGCAACGAGGGATTAATACCAAGTGCCAACTGGCAACACGATTGGAAAAAGGCCTTGAATAAAAGGGGGAAAGAAGTAAAGAGAAATGAGTTCATGTGGCTAAGAGACTTCAGAGAGAACCAGGAGGTCATCCCAGAGGTAACGCTTATGCACACCTCAGTAGGATCTCATAGAACACCAAAGTGGATATCACCCCACACAGAGGGGCTCCTGAGGGCTCTGGAGACACCCAGGTCCTATATAAGGGGGGATAGCCCCAGAGATTGATGCCTTATTAGTGGGCTCTACTTTGGAATCTGTGTTCCTGAGAGTGACAGAGTTGGACTCAAATAAGTCTTCCCTGCACATGGTCTGACAATCCCTTCTATTCAAACCTATATGTGATGCTGGAGTTTGTAGGTGTACTTCCAGAGACTGGAGCCTCTGGCCTACCTATGTGCCAGGTGTGCATGGAATCTCGGTGGAGCTGAAACTCCTACCCTACAGCTCAATGGACTCATCCAAGTCACTTGGTGAGGAGACAACGATGGGCAACGTCCATCCCAGGCAATGGAGAGGTCCTGCAGCTGCAGGCAGGATAATCCCATCCACTGTATCCATGGGATATAAGCCCTCTCTCACTTGAAAGTGGAGTGGACATCACCATCCCAGTCCCCTCAGGATTGGAGGAAGAACTATGGACTAGAGTGGACTTAATGGTATTCTGTTATAGACATATTGTGACTCAGGCATGGAAGAAATTATAACAGTGAGGTGGAGCTGGTGGCCACTGGACACTCTCGGGGCAGGGAGGGGAAGGGCAGTTGAAATACAGGGGCTTTTTCGGGATTTGGGGGTTGTCCTGAGTGGCGTTTCAGTGACAGATGTAGGCCATTTTACATCAGCATATACCATGCAGAACTGTGTGGGAGAGAGTGTGGTCTACGATGTGAGCTGTGGTCTATGCTTGGTGGCAAGGCCCCAGGATGTGTATATCCATTGCAGATGAGGTTTGTGTGGGATGTTGTGGGAGGTGTGGGAGGTGGGGAACATGGGAATCCCTGTGTAATATCTAGTTAATCTAAGCACCTTTTAAAATATATTAAAAAAATAACATTTATGTAAGCAAATGCACAAATATGCATATATATTTATATATCATTTTACAAATATTGGTATGTATTGTGAAAATTTTTATTTTTACCCACAATAAAAAAAACAAGTAAATAAATAAATAAACCCACAATATCAGCATATTGCATATATAGAATTGTTTTTACAAAATATAAATATAAATATCCTAGAGGGAAGGAAAAAGAATAGCAGCTAGGTACAGCAGGTAAGGCATAGAGAGATTGGAAATGATGAGATTCAGTTTTTGTTTATTATTATTATTGGAATAATGAAAGTGCTCTGGGAATGATTGGGATGATGAATTCACCAAATACCATTGATTGCACTCTTTGGTCGATTTAAGCTTTATTAATATATAGCAATAAAATTGAATGAAAAGATGATACAAGGATTGAAACCTAAACACCCTGGCTGCACAGTCCCTGTTTTAAACAATTTAGTAGGTAGAATTCAACAGCAGAGGGAACTTTCTACTTTGCTTACTGCATTTATCAGGCCTCCAGAAAACACCCTAAGAAGCACTAAAAGTCTTCATTAATGTGCTATATAAGGAGTACATTATTAGCAAACTAGATACCACTGGTTTTTGTTACAGATTTTCAGTGGGTTGATACATGTAGAAATTGGAATTTTGAGGCAGAGTGTTCAATATCAAGATATAAAAGAAGGAGGATTAGAATTTTTATTATTAGTGTTAGTACTATTAGACAAATAACAGGAAGAAGAGGAATAATCATTATTATTAATATTAGAAGAAGATGATGATGGCTTTGGAGGAGGAGGAGGGGAGAGAGAGGATGGTAAAAGAAAATGGATGAAACCAGATATATCTATGGTGATTGTGAGGTTCCATTAAATTTTCAAGGTGCAGTACCATAAGCCTAGGAAGATACTATACTGACAAATATGGAGGTTTTCAGAAAGGAAATACATGAAGCCAAAGTAGTGAATAAAATTTAAAAGGAAATATAGGACTTTCACTTAAGTGTACTTAGGATGTAGAAATCTTCAACGACCATTTACTCAATCTCACCAATTTAAAAAGCCATAAATCTACAATATGATAACTTTTCTTGAGCCTACCAGAAAGATGAGTGTGTAAAAATCAAAGAAATCATATACTACAGAGGGACAAGCCACTCCAAGAGGTGATGGAACAAATGAATTGTTTCACCTTTGACAGAAGGTGGGAGAAAATGTGGTCACTGTACAAGCAGATAGGAAGAATACAGATACATTTTACAGAGTCATTAAAACCAAATTTGAGCTATAGTGCTGATCGTGAAAAACAGTGAGCCCTAGATTTAAGGGCTTTGCATTTACCCTCAATTCTTCTCTGCAGGTCCAGATCAAGTGCTTATGAGAAACACAATGGCAGGTTGGGAGACCTTCAGACAAGATCACTGTGCAACCCACGAAATACCCACTATCCTCCTCCTTTCTTACAAAATGAGTAACTGCTATGGCTTTACAAATTATAGCTTTATTCATGCTTTGGTCTGATAAAGGGTATACAAAATCTGTGATACACAATCATAGAATTGCTATGGCATACTGACAGCACACAGTTCCATCTCTTCTTAGTGAGGCTTGTCCCTACATGGAATATGATTTCTTAGATTATTACCTCATCTTTCTGGTAAACTCAAATGAATACCAAGTTTTGCTTGCATTTTCCCTCTCCCTGGTTACCCAACCAAAGCCAAAATCCTGTAATATGATCTTTCTAAAACCTCTTAATTAGAAACTGCATGTTTTCACATGGGATGTGCTCTTCCTCACTGCAATAACTAATAGTATAAAATTGCCCACCACAGTTGTTCCTAGGTCTTTGGCTAAAGAGCATTGACAATTATGAGGTTAAAAGATCTAGCTGAGAGGATAAACAACATTAATGGATACAAGAGAAATTGTTCCATAAGGATGGAATCTATAGGTTATGTCCAATGAACTGCTAGAAAATAACTTTAGAAAAGCACACATACAACATAAGAAAAAATATTCTATCAACAGGACATTCAGTATGTTCAATAAAGATGGGGAAGTAATCATGAACTTTCTGATAAGCTAAAAGAAAAAAACAAACAGAAAGATTAAAAAATGTTAAAGAAAAAATAAAACATGGGGGAAAAACTATCTGAGAACTGTGGTACAATATCACACTGTTTCATATACATATATTTAGTGTACTATGTAAGAATAGAAAGGGGATGCATCAGAAGAAATATTTAAGAAGATAATGATCATAACTTTTCTGAATATAAAGAAAGACATCAAACCTCAGGACTATGATTGTTAAGAATGCCTAAGAAGGTGAAAAACAAAAAAAAACAAATAGAAAATAAACTAACAAATGATACACATATAGACTCTTTGATTCCACAACTGAAAAACAAAGAAAAAGTAGAAAATGATGATGAGGATATTACATAACACATTCTGAAAACATCAACCCATGAGAATTAAAAGACATCATCAAAACTGATGCAAGCCAGAACAAAATGGAGAGTCATGTTTCAAATACTGAAAAATAATAACTGTCATTATAAGATTCAATACCAACTTAAATATCTCTGAAATATAAAACCAAAATTAAAACTTTTCCAGGATAATTAACACACACACATACAGGAAAAATATATAGTCAGCAGATTTGTGTTTTAAGAATTTTCCAGGTAAAAAGGGAAATGATTACAGAAGGAAGCTTGGTTCTACTCAAACAAATAATAACATACATAAAAACTGAGTTGTAAAAACTTGATTGCTTTAAAATAATGGTCTACAGGAAAATTACACTGGTTCATTTGAGGCTTGAGTCCCATATAAAGGTAAAATTTATCACAAAAACCTAACAAGGAATGGGAAAGATGAACTGCATCCCTACTACTCCAAGGTTAATAATCCATAGGGCAACCACCGTGAAAGGAGGAGACAAATTTGCCAATGTAAGAAATGAAAGGAGGGATAACATTGAAGTCCCCCACAAATACCAAAAGGAAAGTAATAAAATTTTGTAAATATTCTACTGCTGTTAAATTTCATGATTTAGATGAAATATACAATTTTTAATATGTTCACACCAGAAGCATAATTTACCTGGAAATGTCTGTACCTATACAAGGAATTGGATTTTTCCTAAAAAACAGTCTACATAAAAAAAAAATACTTTCCCAATGTGAAAAACTCATGTTTCCCTCAGGCTGTGGAATGTGGATAGAGTGCTGTGTGAAACCTCTACATACATGGAGAAGAGGACAACATCTTGAGAGATGGTAGAGCAACAATATGGAAAAACCTGGGGACCAGGACTAACTTATGGAAATGAGCTACCACAAACCCTAGTAAGCAAAAGCCTCCATTGTTACATCTAAGGAGGATACTTTCCCCGTTGTTGAGCCACTCTGTTTCTGAAACCCTTTCTTTATTTCTATTTATTTTTATTTTATTTTGTAAAGAAGATTTAGGTTACATTAATGTTACATTGGAAATATTGGGGATTCCCATATACCCCACCCCTTCCCCTTCCCCCACTTTCACACTTTTAACAATATTTTTCATTAGTGTGGTACATTTGTTATAATTGACAAACACATATTGAAGCACTTCTTCTAGCCATGGTCTGTTTACAATTTGCACTTCACAATTTTATAGGTTTTGACAAAATATATAATGGCATGTATCCATTATTGCAGTATCAAGCAGAACAATTCAAATGCCCCCAAACTGCCCCATGTTACACATATTCTTCCCTCTCCCTCCCCTCAGAACCTCTGGTGGCCACTACCTTTATAGCAATATTCTTACACCAGGACAGCCTGTACCTGACTAATACAGGTTCTGTCCCCATCCATATCAAATCACCTGACATATCTTTCTTTCCTTTACAAAGTTCTTTTTTTATGTAAATATGTATGTTTGAAAATAATTAGCTGGTATTTCCAACATCATACTGTCATATCTCAGCATCTGGAATAGATTTTCTGCCAGCAATATACACCTGTAACAAACACAGTTATTTTCAATTTTTTGAAAAATAGAATAAATAAATGGATTATATTTCAACTCTGACAAGAGGATTATACTTTTGTAGAAAAACAGTCATACCACAGAATGGTAATGAAGAACATGAACTCCACTCAGTCTATCTGGGTTCAAATGTGAGCTCATCCTTTAACCTACTGACTAACCATGATCAAGTTCTCCATCTCTCTCTGTCCCATTTCTATCCTTTGTAAAATTCGGCCATTCAAGTACATTTATTGGTGCATTCTTCTAGGTCTTGGGGATACAGGAACCTAACTGGCAACAATCTTGTTCTCAGAGAGCTCTCATATTGGAGGAAAACAGAGGAAACAAAAGGCACAAGCAAAATATATAAAATAATGAGTTTACTGTTATGAAAAACAATTTCAGCAAGGATGAGGGATGAGGCAGATGTGATTTTAAATAGTGTGGTGAGGCATGGTCTTATGAGGAAGAGAAAGAGAAAAGATCCAGTTATCTGGGCAAAGCAAATTTCAGGAAGATTAAAAAATGGAAAAAGTCTGGCCACCATCAGGACTAATGAATACAGGGAGGAAGAAGTGTGAAGAGGTCTGTGTGGCCACACTAAAGAGAGCCTGACAGACACAAAGACGAAGGATGCATTCAGAAAATTAAAGAGAGGCAGGATCTTGTTGGCCCTGGAGGCTCTTATGTTTTGATTTTTACCTATGTCGGTAGTTAGTAGGTTCTATGAAACAAAGTGACATGACCCAATTTACATTTAAGAGTAATAGTCTAGCCATACATTCAAATTAGACTCAGGAGGGATTCGGCAGAAATCAGAGACGCAATCTAGAAGCTTCAACTATGATTTAAAGATGGAAATGATGGGTCTTTTGGCCAGGGTGGTAGCAGAGGAGATGTTGAGCAACAGTCACACTCCAAATATATTCTGTACAGAAAAGCAGTATGATATGGTGATGGACTGGTTGTGAGGTGCCTGACATAGAAAAAATTAGAGGGTTATTCTTAAGACTTTCCTGAACATGTAGGAGGATGACTTTCCATTTTCCTGAACAATCAGGAGATTTTTCAAGAACCTACCTGAGAGTTATCTTGAGAAGGTAATCTATGTTAATTATATCTCTAAAGTCCTTTGACTATTGTCTAGCACTCAGTAGGTACTCAGTAAATATAACCCATTTTTCACCATTATTATACAATATCAACCATATGCACATAAAAACTAATGTTCTTGTCATGCTCTATTCCAGACTTATTTTATTTAACATTATTTAAGAGTTCAGCTTTTACAATACATATAATTTTGACATACCACCATGAATAAATTTAGTCTTAAAAAATACCTCAGACCAAATCTTACATAAAATATGATATGCAATGAAATACAGAGGGATAACAGGCAGCTGCAAATGGTCTAGTGTTTTCATATTTTCCAAAGTTTATATTACATTTATTTAGTAGCAACCTAAATGCTTTCTAAACTGGAAGGATAGGATTTTCTGTATTTAATTAAGACTTAAGGACTCGCGTTCACATGGTCGCCCGGGGAGAAGGGTTGGCCTGGAGTCCCCAGGGCCAGCGCTGCCCAGGAGCCCGCGATGGGGAGGGGCCGGCCCGCATGGGGTCCTGAGTGTCCTGGGGCCCTCTGGGCCCCGCGCTGAGCCGCCTGCGTCCAGGCCGTCCCGTTCAGGCCCGCACGGTGTCTGTGGGCTCCGAGAAGCTCTTTGCCTTGGAGCTGGTAAAGGTCCCGCGCAGAGGGTAAGGTGGGAGGCCCAGGCCAACTCCTCGCCCAAGGTCTCCGGGCTGGAGCGGAGCCACGAGCTGAGCCCCCAGGTGCTCTTCCTGCTGGCCTTTCCCAGCCCCGTGGCCTCCCCCGCAGCCGCCACCACCATTCGGGCCCTCCACCAGGCGCCCAAGACAAGGACCAGGAGGAGCGAGAGCGGAACGTCCTGGAGAAGCCGCGCCTACCGACCGCTCCTTCGCCCGCTTCCGACTTCGCCGTGGGCCTCCCGGTCAGCAGCATCCTGCTCCGCGGGGGCCACACGGAGCCGCCGGCCACCGAACCCCCAGTCAAAGAGAGCCGCTCGCCGGTAAAGGAGCCCGGGACCGGCGGCCGCAGGACGACGGCGCCAAGGTGGCGCGGAGGGACTGCCCGCGCCTGCTGGGCCGCGAGCTCGTGCGCCGGCCACTCCAGGGCGCTGTGAAGGTCAAGGAGGAGCGCGGGAAGGACACGGAGTCCCGGGTGCCGCGGGACGTCCCGGAGCGGGTCCTTGGTCCTGGGTCCCCGGCGGGCCGCGAGCGCCCTGGCTAGCCTCCCGCCTTCGCGTGGGAGCACCCGCGCGCCGCCCCTGGAGGCCTGGAGTCGCCGGGTTCCCCGCGAGCCCCCCGAGCGCGTCTACCTCGACCGCAAGCCGCTTGACCGCAGCCCAGAGCGCTGGTGGGAGGCGCACTCGATGAGTTGGAGCCCACCTCGCTTTTTCCGCGCCTCGGGCCCGTGGCCGCCGCGCTGCCCGCGGGGCTGCTGGTCAGGACCCTTTCTGGCCCGACGCACTTGGCGCGCTGCCCCTGCAGCCTAGGGCCGGAGGCGCCTGGAGATTCCCTGGCGCACAAGACCCGGAAGGTGAAGAAACAGTAGTCCCAGGATCCCAGGCGCCGGCTCCAAGCCCTGTACAGACCCTCTAACAGATGCACTGCTGTGAGATTTTGTAATGTAAGTTTGTAGAACCTAAGCGCACTTCCTCAGTCCTGGGGGCGCTTCCCTGCTTGCACGGGGAATTGGACAGATAGCTTTTCTGGAGGCGATCTCTTGTTTTCTGAGCCTGAGAAGAGGTGATTGGGGAAAAAAATCAAGTTTGTACATTATTTTCCCAAAGGTGATAAGCATTTTTAATAGACTTGAACTTTTTAAAAATTTTGTGCTCTTTAGATATTTTAAAGAAACAACAACAACAACAACAAAAAGTTTTAGCTTTCTGGTCTTTAGTTGAATTTGCAGTTGAAGGCCTCAGATCCCTCTCAAAGAGCCCCAGGGTTTCCTTGTCTTCTTTATGGAGAAAAAAAGTGTCACTTTGTCCCGAGTGCTGTGAGGCTCCACTCAGGCCCCCAGGGCGACCTCATTACTTGGAAACAAAGTTACAAATATATATATTATATCTTATATATATGATTAATAATAATAATGTACAAAGCTTTGAGTTTTGCCTTATTCTATAATGCAGAAGTGTAAGAGAATTTTTTTTGGTATGTTTTAAAAACAACAAAGGAAACAAGTGTAAATAGTCTATTAGTATAAACATGGTATTAAATTCCTAACCCATGGGTAGACTTTATAAAAATGGTTTCTAGAAACCTCTCTAGTTATTTGTTGAATATGGTCACAAAAAACCTCACTTGCTGTCAGTTGGCAAAACTCAGAAGTTTAACTGCTACAACTCTACTTCAACTATGCAAGCACCCCTAAGCCTAGGGGTCACCGGCTCCAGGAGCAGCCCCCAGCCCCATCAACATGCGGGTAGTAGCATCAGGCAGCAGCAAGGACAATTTCTTTTGGCCCTTGTGCCCATCATGCAGTGTTCTTGGAATCGATATACCAGTCAAGTAGAATCTTAGACGAGAGTTGAGTATAAAGTAAAAGAAATAACTTTTGTATATTTTCTCTCTGGTGTGAAAGCATCAGCAGGTGTTTGTTCAGTGTTGTTCCCTGAGAACCCAGGTTTATGGTTTATGGTTTGTTTTCATCCCCTCATCCAGCTGTAAGCTCTCCTTTTTCTTTCTGACTGTCCACAGTTCCTGTCCCTCCTGGGCTCCAGGGCCTCATTGAGCCAGCCATTTGCAGCTATTTCCTTTGTTCATTTCTGTGCTCTTCACCCATTTTGCACTGTGGACTCCAGTGACTTTAAACATTATGTGCCCATGTCAATTAGTGAAGATAAATACAAACTTGATTTTGGTCAAAAGAAAAAAAAATAGACAAGCATACTTATTATTGTCTGAACAATTAAAGAATCTGTCGGCCATCATTGTCAACACCAACAAACAAGATACATTTTTTTAAAAAGCAATGTACAGAAATGAAAGCAAGGCCATCATTGTCATTAAAATAACCAGGATAGTAAAGAGCTTATAATTATAAGAAAGACACAGGGCATGTACAAGATGAGAGATTAATCAAAAATTATATTATTAAAAATAAATGCTTATACAAGGTATTTCTCATTTCAAGCAAAAGAAAGGAATACAATAAATATAGAAACTAGACAGCATAGAGTTCAGAGAAAAAATAAGTCATTACACAGTGTATGGATATTATATATGATAAGTTAAAATGTGCCTAAAAATTCAAGATTTAAAAGAAATTAATGCACATTTTAATTATTTGAAAAAATTAGTGAACAGTTATGAACTGGTGAAAGGTTGTTAAACATTTAACAATTAAAAAAAGGTTGAAAATTATGTTAATTATTAAAAAATAATTTTTGAAAAGAGCCATATATAATTCTACAAAGAAAATCTTAATATAAGTTGAAAGAATACAATCACTTGAATGCAAAAAAATATGTAATAAATATTGTAAGAGTTAAAATAAAGATCAAATAACTGGAAAATTAAGAAAACAAATTCTTTAATACATATTGAATAGCAGAGAAAGTTAAAACTGCAATTCCAGATTATATAGAGGAATTATTTTAAGGGAAATTTTGTCAAACTATCTGACTAAAATTTATAAGATGTCACAAAATTTGGATTCATTATCCATTCTTAGGTTTACACATTATCTTTATTAATTTTTAAAATGAACATAGAAATTAACAATAATTTATTTCTTTCTAAAGACTAAAATAAATTTGTAGAAATCAGAAGAAATGAAATATTTATTAAATCATACTGAAATTAAACAAAGAATACTTATCACTGAATTTTGTTGACACATCACAGAATGGTAGGATTTTCAGATGATTAACAGGTAGACAAAAAAGAGATATTACTGCATGCTAATATTAACCACATGTATTTACAAAAGTTCAGGGGTTAATGATTTGCAAGATAAGATTCTTGATGTATCATGAAAACATTCATTTCACAAATTTAAATAAGAAAGGATTTACCAAATATTTTAGGGATGAGTGGAAATCAAAAGTTGCAAATACCAAAAGAAAATAACAAAATTTTATATACATATGTAAAATATACATGCCCATATATAAGATTAGTCTAGAAGACCATGAATAAAACTATCAGAAATTGTTGGTATATTTCTATGTTCTTTAAAATTTTTCAATATTTTCCAAATTTTCTTCAATGCTCACACATAGTATTTTGTGTAACTTAATTTTATCCCAATATTTTACTTTGTTCTAAAAGCAAATGTGAAAATTCTGTTCTTTCTTTTTTTTTTTTTTTAAACAAATCTATTTTATTGGTACATATTAACAAAGCATACAATTTATTCAATGTGTACAATAATACTATTTGGTATATTCTTATAGTTGTGCATTCATCATTTCAATCATTATTAGAGTATTTTCATTATTTCAACAATAATAGTAAACAAAAAATGACAAACAATAAACAAGAAAATTCCTCACCTCTCCATCTCTCTGTTTCCACTTCTTTCTTTCTTTCTTTCTTTCTTTATATATAAATATATTTTAAGAGGTGCTTAGATTACCGAAAATACTACACAGAACCCCCTGGGATTCCCATGTTGCCCACCCCCCACACCTCCCACCACGTCCCACACAAACATCTCCCACAAGTGTGGCCCACCACCCTCAATGGACTTACATATCCTGGGGCTTTGCCACCAACCCTAGACCACAGTTCACATCATAGACCACACTCTCTTCCACACAGTTCTGAGTGGTATGTGCTGATTTAAAATGGCCTACATCCATTGCCGCAACGGTACTCAGGACAACCTCCAAATCCCAAAGAAGCCCCTGTATTTCAACTACTCGTCCCCTCCCTGCCCCAAAAGTGTCAAGTGGTCACTGGCTCCACCTCATTGTTAAAATTTCTTCCATTGCTAGAATCACCATATGTGTACAAC
>JAKSZT010038841.1:361550-376160 GCA_026826555.1 Tolypeutes matacus | reverse complement strand
TCTTATTCTCTATTTCATTTAGTTCTGCTCTAATTTTGTTATTTCCTTCTTTCTACTTCCTTTAGGTTTAGTTTGTTGTTGTTTTTCCAATTCCTCCAAGTGTGCTGTTAGGTCTTCAATTTTAGCTCTTTCTTCTTTTTTAATATATGAATTTATGGCTATGAACTTCCCTCTCAGGACTGCTTTCGCTGCATCCCATAGGTTTTGATATGTTGAGTTGTCATTTTCGTTAGTTTCAAGGTAGTTACTGATTTCTTTTGAGATTTCCTCTTTGACCCACTGTTTGTCTAAAAGTGTATTGTTTAACTTCCATATCCTTGTGCCTAACCTGTTTGTCTGGCCCTTAGTGATTTCCAACTTCATTCCATTGTGATCAGAGAAATTACTTTGCATATTCTCAATATTTCTGAATTCATTGAGCGTTGTTCTTTGGCTAGCATGTGGTCTATTTTGGAGTATGTTCCATGTGCGCTCGAGAAGAATGTAAATCCTGCTGTATTTGGGTGTAGTGTTCTGTATATGTCTATTAAGTCCAGTTCTTCAAATATATTGTTGAGTGCCTTAGTTTCTTTATTGATTCTCTGTCTAGATGTTCTGTCTAATGATGATAGTGGTGTATTGAAGTCCCCTGCTATAATTGTAGAGGCATTTATTTCTCCTCTTAGTTTTTCCAGAGTTTGCCGCACGTATTTTGAGGCACCCCGGTTAGGTGTGTAAATGTTGATGATTGTTCTCTCTTCTTGAGAGATTACTCCTTTTACTAATATGTAGTGTCCATCTTTGTCTCTTACAATAGTTTTGCATTTAAAGTCTATTTTGTCTGATATTAGAATAGCTACTCCTGCCCTTTTTTGGTTATTGTTAGCTTGTAAAATGGTTTTCCAGCCATTCACTTTCAGCCTCCTTGAGTCCCTGGGTCGAAGGTGGGTTTCTTGTAGACAGCATATAGATGGATCATATTTTCTTATCCATTCTGCCAATCTGTGTCTTTTGATTGGTGAATTTAATCCATTAACATTCAGTGTTATTACTCGTAACGAATTTCTTACTTCAGCCATTTTTTCTTTGGGTTAATGTACGTCAGATGTTGTTTTGTTTCCCTTTTTGTCCTTTCAGTTGTTTTTAAACTCTCCTCCAACTCTCTCTCCCTTGTTTTTTCTTTCAACTTGTAGAGATTCCTTTAGTATTTCTTGAAGTGCTGGTTTCTTCTTGACATACTCTCTTAATTTCTGTTTATCTGTGAATATTTTGAACTCTCCATCATTTTTGAATGCCAATTTGCTGGATAGAGAATTCACGGCTGGAAGTTTTTTTCTTTTAGTGTTTTGACTATGTCATACCACTGTCTTCTTTCCTCCATGGTTTCAGCTGAGAAATCAGCACTTAATCTTCTTGTGTTTCCCTTGTATGTGATGGTTTTCTTTTCTCTTGCTGCCTTGAGTATTTTCTCTTTGTCTTGAGCATTGGACATTTTGAGTTGGCCTGTTGGGATTGACATTGGAGTTGGCCTGTTGGGATTTATACTATTTGGGGTGCGCTGTACTTCCTGGATCTGCACATCCATCTCTCTCAATAGAGTTGGGAAGTTTTTAGCCATTATTTCCTTCAACACTCCTTCTGTTCCCTTTCCCTTCTCTTCTCCTTCTGGGATGCCCATAATGTGTATGTGTGTGCATTTTGTGTTGGTTAATTCCCTGAGTCCATGCTGGATTTTTTCTATCTTTTTGTCTATCTGTTCTACAATCTCTTTAATTTCAGTTTTATTGTCTTCCATATCACTAATTCTTTCCTCTGCCTGTTCAAATCTGCTGTTATGTGAGTCCACCATCTTTTCCATTTCTTGGCTTGTCCCATTGTTCACCATCATATCCATTACCTTTTTAGGCATGTTCGCTATTTCTTCAGTATGTTCTCCCAGTGTCTTCTTTATATCCTTAATCTCTTCCTTCAGTTCTTTAAGTTGGTCCATGATATTTGTTTGCATAGCTTTCATTAATTTTTCAATGTTCTGCATTTCTTCCTGGTTTTTATTTTGTGCATTGGATTGGACAATGTTTTCCAGTTTCTCAGAGTCATTTGTATTTTTCTGTTGCCCTCTGGTCATCATATTATCTTGATGGGTTTGTTCAGTTGATTAGCTTTTCTCTATGCTCTAGAGTTTTATTTAGCTGTTGGTTCTGCGTGTGAGTTAAGTTTTCTCTTTGGCAGTTTTTCTTCTTGTTTTATTTCCTTGTTTCTTTCTATGTTCCCTTGAAGGGAAAAGGTTAGGGCTAGAGGAATCAAAAGATGTAAGGAAGGCAGAAGGATAATAGTAATATTGATAAAAGTCAGAAGAGGGGCAAAATGAGACTTAATGAGATGAATATTTAACTTGTGTAGGCAGTGTAGAGTAATAGGAAAAAAAATGGAGTTCCTACAATGGACTGGGAAAACAAATGGAGGAATATATGTATAGTGATTTAGAAGGCTAGAATTATGAGGAGGGAGAGAAATAGTAAAGAAAGGTCTGAGAGGATAAAGTTAATACTAATTTAAAAAAAAGTAGAAAACAAAGTAGATGGAATAGAAATTGACACCCTTGAGTTGTGGGCCTATGAAAAAATGTTGTATCTAAGAGCCACAACAGAAAACAGAAGGCAGAAAGATGCAGGAAGGATGAGCGATTGTTTGTAATACAAAATCAATATATACAGCAAGTGGGAAGTTATTGAAAAAGAAGCACAGCAAAGAAGCGACAAGCCAGCAGCACCTAATTTAAAAAATAATGGAAGAAAAAAGAAAGGGGGTAGGAACGAGGAAAGAAAAGCAAGGGACCAGAAAGAAACAGAGAAAACAAAGTTCCACACAGGCAAGCAGTCAAACAGAGCTAAGGGGGGGTCAATCATTTCCCTAGGGTCCACGTGGATCCTTCCTGCCTACTTGTGTTTATCAGTCAATTTCCCACAGGGTTCTATATGCAGGTCCTGAAGCAGCTTTTAGCTATTAAACAAAATTAAAAAGAATTTATTTTTCAATTATTGAAGTGACCTTCTCACTTTTATTTTTAATTTTAATTTTAATTTTTTAGCAAAATACAGGACCCAAAATAATTCCTCCTCTAGGCCAACCCCCTTACGGAAGGGACCCTAGCTGGGCTTGTGGAAATTAATCAAGCATGTCCCACTTCCTGGACTCACCAGGGTAGCTGTAGCTCTGATGTTAGTCAGTGCAGAGTGCTAAAGATGGCCAATTCCACCCCTTCTGGAGCCGAGCTCGAGCGCCACCGGGTTGTTAAGTAAATCATTTTGAGTGCAGATTTGCATCTGCTCTCAGCCTGATGCTGCTTCAGGTCGGCTTATCTGCTCCCCAAAGCTATGGGGCGGTGCAGGCAGCCAGATCGATGTCTAAAAATAAAAAATACCCTTCCCTGCCCTCCAACAGAACCCTCCCTCTTTTGGGAAGTGTCCCTTCTTCCTGGCTCCGCAGCGGCCCAGGTCTTATCTCTGGGTCGCTATGGAAATCAGCTCCGTCCCCCGGACCAGAATTCCTGCTCCAGTTCACCAGGTGCCAATTAGCTCGTTTGTTCTGTTCATGCAAGATCCAAGGGGCGCCAGGCAGCCAGATCCCCAGAAAATAAAACTTTCTCATCTGCTCGCGGCTCCGAGTGGCCATTTTATTTTATTTTATATTTTCTCCCTAACCGTGGGGCTCAGCCGTCTGTGCCAACCCCCACCGGCAGCCTTAAAACTCACGAATCTCCACCATTCCGTCCACGCCGTTGATCCGCGCAGATAGATGTCCCAAGCTTCTCACTCCACGGGTGCACAGCACAGACCCCCAGGCAAGACCCCGTCCACAATCTGCCTTGCTCTGGGAGCTTGCAGTGTGTGCCCTCCTACACTAACGCCATCTTGACTGTCATTTCCTGTTCTTTCTTTTCATCTGTTTGCTTGTTTATGAATACAGTATGCCAAAAGTATTTATAAAAGATCAGTTAATATTATTATAAAAAAAGGCTTTGGGTATTCAAAATTTTGCAAGAATGTAAGTATTCTGATGATAGTGGCCAAAATTTAGTAGTACTGGGTAAAATTTTTAAATTCAAGAGCTGATTCATCCTTTATGATATTTCTAGATTTAAAATTATCCATAGAGTTATATACAAACTAATTTATTTAGAAATATATATTTAAATCACAGGGCTCCCAAATACGATGTTAATTTCTAAAAACATATTCTTAGAAATGTTCCAGAGCTTGTGTGGTCAAATAGAAGATGATTCAACAGCAATGTGAGCTAATTAAATTACACTACTGTATGTAAACAGAGACCAAGTAAATAACCAAGTAGGAAAGAAAGAAAAGATGAGCTCAGATATTCAGCATCATTGACCTTTCAATTACCTGGAGCCCTCTCTCTTCTGTATGACTCTAATGAGAGTACTTTTCACCTCTTTGTTCTTAAGTCTTTAAATGAGTGGATTAACATAAAACACTGAGGTCACTTGATCCCTTTCCAAGGAGTTGGACTTCTTTGGTTTTAAATAAATAAAAATCTTGGTGCCATAAATAATGGTGACTCCCAGGAGGTGGGAAGTACAAGTATAGAAGGCTTTGTGCTTTCCTGAATTAGAATTAATTTTCAGGATAGAAGACAGAATGGACCTGTAGGACACAGAGATTGTGATAATGGAAACCATTACTTTTGAGCCAGTGGGAATGATTATCATGATTTCAGTGTCAAGAGTATCAGTGCAGGATTGGGCTAAAATTGGGGTTAAGTCACAGAAAAAATGATAGATTACATTACATTTGCAGAATGCAAGCTGTTCATGCAAAGAACATTAACTAGGAGTCAATAAAGCCAGTTCCATAGGACCTAGTGATGAGGGCATGGCACAGTCTCTTGGACATAAGCACTGGGTAAGTGAAGAGGATTGCAGATATCTATAGAGCTGCCATAGGTCATTGAAGAGAGGAGGGAAAATTCAGTGACAGCCAAGAAGAAGAGACATCTTTGTGAAGCAGCTCATGAATCAAATAAACTTGTCAGAGGTCAGTAAGTGCTCTTAGGTCTTAGGTGTGATGACCATTGAGTAACTGAGGTCAAGGAATGGCAGGTGACTCAGGAAAAAGGACATGGGGGTGTGTAGCTAGAGATCCAGGCAAATATCAATATGATGCCTTCATTCCCAGAGAGAGTAATCAGGTATATCAAGAGAAATGACATAAAGAGGACCCCCCCAGATCTCTTCAGAGTCTTTCAATACCATAAGGATAAAGTCAGGCACATTTGAGTTACTCCTAATTCCCATAGCATTCAACTCTTATCAAATATTGAGAAATAAAAAAGTGATACTAGCATGAATGACTTCAAAACTGTTTTTGTTTATATGAATGATTTGAATTTTTTAAAAATATTAGTGAATCTAGCAATTGATAATAAAAAAAAGTAGTTTGTAAAATATGGCTGAAAAAAAATCATTGACTGCAATTATATATATATAAAGGTACAAATCATCATTTGGGTATTATATAATAGAAACCTATATATATTGCATAATTTGAATGAACTTGACACTATTATAAATAATTCCCTTTATTAACACATTTATGTAGATGAAAACAGTTTATCATAGGTATTACTATTGTACACATTTTTTAGAATGAGAAAAGAGCACAGAAAATTATGTAAAATAGAGTTATGCCATTAACAGTTTTCCCTCTGATTCTAAAAAGATTGGCTAAGTCCAGAAATCATGGTCTTAACACTATTGTCCCACTTACATATAATTTCAGAAAAATAGAAATAAACTGCTAGATATATAATAAGCAATGATAAAGATTTAATGCATCAATTACTGTGCTTTTATATACAATCTTATCTAATAAAAATGCCAGATCAGAAATTAAAAGTTTAGACCACTTTACTGGGATATATCATCATAGACCACATATCACTCTTAATTTTTAGGAAATATGTTTTTAAGTGATTATATAAATCAAATTTATTCCAAAATTATATTTTCATTATATATAAATTGCTGATTTAATCAATTCTGTTTGCCTTTCTACAATCCTGGCAGTGTAAAGTAAGTAGTAAATAATATGTATTGTTCTTCTAAAAATATCCCCATCTTTTGAGATCAACTTTGTCTCAAAGTGTCTGACTTTGAGAACAATACTTTTTCTATCACCATTCAACATTATCTGTATAGAAATCTATCATTCTTTAGTTTTTCTCACAAATAAAATACATAAACCATTTTAGGAGCCTGAAATTTCTGTGATCTAGTATCAGCTTCCTTTGAGATAATTTATGTTTAATTTTTCCTGCATGCAGTTTTGTTTTGTTCAGAGGTAAAATAAATCAACCTAAAACTTTGGATCGGATCCTACTCAAATGGAAAGTTCATCTGGAAATTATGTCTCACACATATACCAGAAAGCTAAAGTGAACACAGAGGAAGAAAATTACTTGCAATTCACCCTGGCAATGTCAAGGCACCTGTAATATTTACAAGAGTTGATAAGGTAATTCCATCATTCCTGGGACCAATTTAGAAGGAAAATTGCTTGGCATGTTCCATGGACTAATGTATCCATGTTAAGGTTGTGCCAGAGAGTTCTGTATCTCTTAGAAGCCACATCATGTTGAACATCATTTTTTGGTATTCTTTTGTGATACTCCAATTGATGATGGGATAAAAGAGAAGGTATTTCTACAGAAATAATTAATCTGTTGCTGAAAGGTCAGAAAATTAACCACCAAGGATGGAATAGCACATTTTTCACTATGAAATATTTTTACATTTTAAGTGTGGCACTAGAATAAGGAGTGAGCAGTGCTCATTACACACAAATTTTAATATAACAAAATTCAAAGAGTTGAAAATTGTTCATAAATGCTGTTAAACTTTAGATGTGTTTTCATCCAGTTATTTTCCTTTATACATATAATGTTTATTTATATGTATACTTGTGTGTTTACATAATTTTTATCACACTGTATTTTCAGGAAATTCTGATTTTTATTATTAAATATTTATGATGCATTTTGCTCTATTTTATATTAAACATTTCCAAAATAAAATTTCATGTATTTTGCATTGGTTGGTACAGCATAACTAACTTATTTCTAGAAGTGTGCACCAGCTGATGGGCAATTTTGAGGCATTTCAAGAAAAATGTGGTGGAATTTCTCCATTGAGTTTTGGCAGTGTCATCTAATTCATCTGCACAGCAAATATATTGCTTTAGTCAGACACAACAATGTTTATGCAACCAATTCTATTTTTTTTTAAAGATTTATTTTGTTTTATTTATTTCTCCCCCAACTCAGTTTTTGCACTTGCTGTCTCTGTTTGTATTCCTTGTTTCTTTATGAGCCACCGGGAACTGAACCTGGAACATCCAATGTGGGAGGGAGGCTCCCAATTGCTTAAGCCACCTCTGTTCCTCATTCTGTTGTGTCTCTCACCATGTTTTTTCTACTTGTGTCTCTTGTTGCATCATCTTGCTGTGCCAGCTTGATGCACCTGCCCACTGCCTTGTTCGCCTTCTTTAGGAGGCTTCAGGAACCTCTGCACCCCGCTTTGTTGTTTCTCTCATTATGTTTTTTCTTCTTGTGTCTCTTGCTGTGTTAGTTTGCCATGCCTGCCCACCCTGCCAGCTCACTCTCTTCTTCAGGAGGCACCAGGAACTGAATCAAGGGCTTCCCATGTGGTAGGCAGGAGCCTAATTGCCTGAGCCACATCTGCTTCCCATGTATTAGCTTTTATTAAATGAAAAGGAACATGACAGAAAAACATAAAATCAGTGCTGAGATGAGTAAATATTTTATTATTAATTTAATGGCCAAAACTCACTTCCTCTATATATAACCAGGTGAATTGCTTTCTTGTGTCTGTACTAATTAACAATAATGAAGTAATTATTATATAAATTTAGAAGCTACTCCTTTTACATTAGAAACTGTTTATACTCTGGAATATTGGGAGAGAATTTGATGGCATGAACCAAGAAGTTATAAAATAATATTACATATTCAATGAATTCTTGGAAGCATAATTCTTTTCTTCATCAAAAACTCAGTGATACTGACAGCTTATTTGAAGATTTAAAAGCTGCATCAATTTATTTCACAATTGGTGATCTCAGGCTTTAAGAAACATGAGAAACTAATGGAGATTTCTATGTCAATGCCAGTCCAATAGGGTCTGCTTACTCCTTACAAAATCACTAAGATTAAATATTCTTTCCCAGAATGAAAATCAGTTGTTATAGTCATAAACTGTACTTTCAAATAATGTAAGTAAAAGTTGAAGAAATAATACTTTATAAAACGAATTTTATGACTTTTTTTGCTGAATTTTTATTACTGGGAGTACAATATATCATCTCTAATAGTAAAATAATTTTGATAGGATATCAGGAGAGAGAAATAGAAAGGAAACATGACTTCTTAGTCCTTTATTTTTAAAAAATTAGAACTTTATCACTGACAGTTATTCAATGTCATTATTATTTTTTTTAATTCTGTTCTTCCTTTTAATTTTGTCAAATTTTGTTTTACATGTTTTGAATACTGTTAAGGAATACTTTAATTTTCTTAAAAGTTGTATCTATGGATATTTTATACTTACCTTCATATCTCTGGAATATAGAGGTATACTTTTCCTAGTAGTACTACTTGGAGCAGTTGTATTATATGCTTATATTTATAGATATATGCCTGTATATCTTACTACTATTCAGCTGTTATAGCCATCACATGGTTGTTCTTAATTTTTATTAGAGTCGATTACTATGAATGCATATTAAATATATGTTTAAAGCTATTTTATGATGTTAACTCAAACTTTGGGTTCATCTTGAAATCTGTTTGAATTAACATTTTCTTCATTAATATAGTTCACATTTTCTTGCTTTGTCTTATGTTTGGTAATTATTTTATAATATACTGTACTCTATAAATGATATATTGGAGGGAGTCTGGATTATTTTGTCTTGAATAAGGGTTGTTGAGCTGTGTTCTGGCTAGCAATAAATGACTAAATGACTGGCAGTGCCTTTTGAAACTCTCAGGTCTCATATTATTATTTGTTAAGAGAGATCTCAGTGTGTTATCCACAGTCTTAAGGCACATTGTTTACTAAAGTGCTTGGTTCTTACAGTTCTATTGTGTGACCTTTTTTTCCTTTATCTTTTTATCTGAGTTAGTCAAATGTTAGTAAACATTTTAAATTCATTTCTTTTAATTAGAATAATCAAAAGAAAATGATATCTGGCAAATTTCAAGGCAAGGATCACATGGCATGAGAGAGAGAAAGAGTATTGGGAGAGTTGGGTGAGAGAAAGATGAAAATTAATTAATGCACAGCTCATTCTGGAAAGTTCAGTATTATAGGGGGGCTTTAAGGAATGTACAGAAAGGGAGATTAAAAAAAGAGTCAGAAAACACTAGAGCCAAATATAAGGAGCATTCTGAGAATAGTTAATATGGGCATTAAAGCATAAGTTAATGAATATAATATATATATATATTTGATTCCTATGACTAGCAAATAAAGTATGTTATGTGTTTGCTCCTATAGATTGAATAAATAAATTAGTGCAAGGTACTTGAAATTTTCTACATAAGAATACATATTCAGGCAGTTGAAAAAAATACAAATAACACCTACAAATTAGAACCAGGATAAATATAAGTAAGGTATGTAAGCCATGGTATTTCAAAAAATTATTTAAAACTATGTGCACTATATAGAATAAAATAATGAAAATATCAGGTAAAAATAGAATGAATAAAGATAATTACTTTAGTAAGTCTCAGTTATGAGGAGGAAAAAATCTTCAAAGTAACCATTCTTTATCAGATTCTGTGATTGGAATGAAAAATCCTTTATAATTTAAATAAGGAGTGAGTGAATAGATAGATAGTAGCCTCAATATATCCTTACAACAATGTATTATAATGTTTAACAGGTTTTTCCTTATATTATAACATTCATTAATATATGTTATTATATTTTAAAGTGAGTATTCAGGATTTAGATCCCTGTAAAATAGTTGAGAAAAAAAGGAAAATGTAAAAGGAAGTGTATAATATGTATACATATACATACACACAGAGAGATTTTATCACATGAGCTACCTTTAGTCACTCTAAATACTGAAGACTGATTCTCTTTGAAGGAGATTTGTGATATATGAGATATCAGAATTTTCTAATCAGTTGGCTCCAATTATTTCTCATATAGCAAATATAATTATGTTTATACTTATTTCCCTATCCTATCTATTCAGTAAATACATTTGAAAATTTACATATCTGTAAAGTTCTCTGCCATATTTAATATATACAAAATAAATACTTTAAAAAATAATCCTAGTAATATAATTTTCAACTAAACTAGCTTTTTTTTTCAATAGCTATGGAAATGACTGCCCTTATAACAAAGAAAAATGCAAACATGACAACCCCCATCCCAAAAAACAGAAAGCATCTACAACTCCAAACAAAACAGTTCCTCAAGAATGAAGAATAAACAAACTTAACAGAGTAATGCAACTATGGACTAAAGTAGACTTATTATTATTCTAGCAATGAAAGAACTTGTAACATTGGTATAAAGGCAGTGTCCATCCGAGGTTCAGAGGGGAGGAAAAGGGAAAAAGTGGTGTAACATGGGACTGGTTTTTTTTGTTGTTGTTGTTGTTGTTGTTTTTAATTGTACTGAGACCAGGAAATGAACCTGGGACCTTGCATGTGGGAAGAGAACTTCATCAAGTTTCTCTTTGATTCCTTTCAATATATACTTGAAATGTGTTGGCCTAATTTATTCCTTTTATTTATGCAATCATTAATTTATAGTAAAGACAGTACTGAAAGATACACCCTTTCTAATGGTCATGTTAACAATGTCTGGGAAAGCCTATTCATCTGAGTTTACTTTAAAGAATATTCAGCACTGAAATTCTTTCTCCATGGTAAAATATAAATTTCCTTTTAAGATATCAGTTTCATTATTAGGAAAGCTCTTTTGAATGATTTGGAGCCATAAAAATCTCTAAAGATACATCCACATTGTTTTGTGAATTATTCTGCAGCTAGTGTTTCATTTATTTACACAAAGATTCAAACACAGATGCTTAAGTTCATGAAGTTAGAGAGACACACTATAGTTATTTGGATAGTAAACTCTTCTGTATTTAAAGGAGAACATAGTTTACTTCTTATGAAGATCACTTTTCTATGTAATTAAGAATAAAAATCATTCCTCATCACAAATAAATGATCAAAATAATAATTGTTATAGCAAAATGACCCCACATTATCATGAGAGTTCCCTATACAGTTGTTCTGTTTTATTACAAATCATTTTTTTGACAAGGGATAAAAAAGAGAAGACATAAGTAAATAAAATTAAAAAAAGGGGGGGGCATTAACACTGAACCCACAGAAATAAGAGAGATTATAGGAGGATACTATGACCAACTGTATATCAAAAATTAGAAAATGTAGGCAAAATAGACAAATTCCTAGAAACATAGGAACCACCTACATTGGCCCTAAAAATAATGTGTTACCAACCACAAGTGAAGACATTGAAACAGTCATCAAAAACCTCCAAAAATCAAAACCCTGGAACCAGATGTCTTCACTGGGGAACTCTACCAACCATTCAAAGATGAACTAATACCTATCTTGCTCAGACTTTTCAAAAAATTGAAAAGGAAAGAATGCTATCAAACTCATTCTATGAAACCAACATCACCCTAAAACCAAAACAAGATAAAGATATAAGAAAAAAGAAAATTACAGACCAATATCTCTAATATATATATAGATGTGAAAATCCTCAATAAAATACTTGCAAACAGAATCCAAAAGAACATTAAAAGAATTATATACCACGATCAAGTGGATTTTATCCTAGGTATTCAAGGGATGTTCAACACAAGAAAATCTATTAGTGTAATAAACCATATTGATAAATTGAAAAAGAAAAATCACATGAGCCTCTTGATGGATGCAGAAAAGGCATTTGACAAAATACATCACCTTTTCATGATAAAAACACTCTAAAAGAAAGGAATAGAAGGAAGCTTTCTCAATAAGGTAAAGTGCATATAAGAAAAGCTTACAGCTAGCATTGTACACAATGGTGAGATACTGAAAGCTTTCCCACTGAGATCAGGAACAGCCTTTTTTGCAGAAATGAAATAGCCAATAATCAAGTTTATTTTGCAGGGTAAGAGGCCCTGAACAGCAAAAAAATGTCTTAAAAAAGAACGAAGTTGGAGGGCTCCCCCTTCCTGACTTTAAAGCATATTACTTACCTACAGTGGTAAAAAACAGCATGGTACTCACATTAGAACAGATAGCTTGACCAATGGAAATGAATTGAGAATTCAGAAATTGACTCTCACATTTACAGTCAAGCGATTTTTGACAAGGCTGTTAAGCCCACCCAGCTGGGCCAGAAGAGTCTCTTCAAAAAATGGTGCCAGGAGAACTGTATAGCCATATCCAAAAGGAAAAAAGAGGACCCCCATATCACACCTTATGCAAAAAATAATTCAAAATGGATCAAGGACTTAAATATAAAAACAACAAACATAAAACTCCCAGAAGAAAATGTAGGAAAACATCTTCAAGATCTTGTTGTAGGAAGTAGTTTCTTAAACCTTATGCCCAAAGCATGAGCAAGAAAAGAAAAGAACAAAAAGATAAAAAGGACCTCCTCAAAATTCAACACTTTTGCACCTCAAAGGACTTTGTCAAAGGGGTGAAAAGTCAGCTAACTCAATGGGAGAAAATATTTGACAATCACATGTGATAAGGGTTTAATATCCCTGATATTTAAGGAGATCATACAGCTCAACAATAAAAAGGCAAAGTATCCAATTAAAAAATGGGCAAAAGACTTTAAAAGACAAATGTCCAAAGAAGAAATACAAATGGTGAAGAAACACATGAGAAATGTTCAACATCACTAGCGATTAGGGAAATGCAAAACAAAACTACAATGAGATATCATTTCACACCTATTAGACTGGCCACTGTTAAAATGTTAGAAAACTGTAGATGTTGGAGAGGATGTGGAGAGATAAGAAAGCTTATTCACTGTTGGTTGGAATGTAGGATGGTACAGCCACTGTGGAAGACTGTTAGGCAGTTCCTAACAAAGTTGAATATAGATTTGCCATGGGGCCTGGCAATACCATTGCTAGATATATGCCCAGAAGAACTGAGAGGAGTGACCTGAATAGACATCTGCACACCAATGTTCATAGCAGTATTATTCACGATAGCCAAAAATGGAAAACAATCCACTTTTCCATCATCTGATGGATGAATAAATAAATTGTGGAGTATACACACAAAGGAATATGATGCAGTGGTAAGAAGAAATGAAGTTGTGAAACATATGACAACATGGATGAATCTGGAGGACATTATGTTGTGTGAAGCAAGCCAGAAACAAAAGGACAAATACTGTATGATTGCGCTATTATGAATTAAATACATTATGTAACCTCATGGGAATAATAATTAGAATATAGTTCACTGGAAAATAGAATGAGTTTAGGGAATGGAAAGCTGATAGTTAATCTGTGCAGAAGTAGTTAAAAGGTTTTTTGTAAATCTTTGGAAACGAATGGAAATGGTGAGAGAACATCATGGTGTTTATGAATAGAAGAGCTGTTATATGATAGTAGTTGAAAGGGAAAGTCTAAGGACATGTATATTACTAGAAGGAAAGCTAAAAACTGTAACATTAGTTTGTATAAGACAGTAAAACCTCATGTAAAACCCGGATATGAGTGATATTGCATATATCCGATTGTTTCTACAAAGCATAAATACAAATATACTAGAGAGAAGGAAAAAGAATAGCAGCTATTTACAGCAGAAGCATAGAGAGATTGATAGGTGAGTTTTGTTTGTTGTATGTTTATTTTTATTATCATTGGAATAATGTAAGTGCTCTAAGAATGACTGAAGTGATGAATCCACAAATATATGATTACATTGAATACCATTGTACACTTGGATGGATTTATTTTTTATTAATATGTATTAATAAAATTGATTTGGTAAAAAAAATTATGAGATATTTCACTCCTTTTCAAATGGCCATTATTTTAAAAATCAGAAAACTACAAGTGCTGGAGAAATTTGGTGAAAATGTACACACTTTCACTGTTGGTAGAAATGTAGACTGTTTTAGCCTTTGTGGATGACAGTTTGATGGTTCCTTAGGAATCTATGTACAAACCTGGCATATGATCTGGCAATCCTGCTACTAGGAATATATTCAGACTTGCTAAAGCAAAGATGCAAACTCATATTTGTGCACCAACTTTCATGGCAAAATTATTCAGTTGCTAAAAGATGGGGAAAAAAATAAAACCCAAGTGTCCATCAACCAATGAATGGATAAAAAAATGTTGTATATACATATGATTCAATACTATTCAGCTTTAAGAATAAATGAATGGCAGAGCAGATATAGCTCAAGTGGTTTAATGCCTTCTTCCCACACGGGAGGTCCCTGGGGTCCCCAGTGCCTCCTAAAAACAACAATTAAAAATAACAAACAACAAGGAAACAAATGAAAAA
>JAKSZT010038841.1:312067-361540 GCA_026826555.1 Tolypeutes matacus | reverse complement strand
AAAAACAACAATTAAAAATAACAAACAACAAGGAAACAAATGAAAAACACCAACTCAGTGGAGCCTATGTGGCTCAGTGGTTGAGTGCCAGCTTCCCACATACAACCTGGCCCAATACCTAAAAAAAAATTAAAAAAAAAAAAAGAATAAATGAATTGGTTAAGTATATGACAACAGAACAACAGAATGAACCTTGAGGACATTATGTTGAATGAAATAAACCAGACACCAAAGAAGAAATATTCTATGTTACAACTAATATGAAATAAATACAATGAGTAAACTTATGGAGTTAAAAATCTAAAGTATAGGTTACTAGGAGATAGAATGAGAGTTGTGAAGGGGGAGCTGATGTTTAATATATGTAGAATATTTAATAAGTTTACCTTTAAAGGTATAAAAATATATAGAGTAGGTAGTAGGACATTATACTGTGTATAACTATCATTGCTAATTTATAAATGTGATTGTGGCTGAAATGGTAGGCCAGGGACATAAATGTCAGTTCAAAGAAAAAAGTAAACTAGGTCCTTATAACATAGCGAACCCAGTGGTAGATAATGATTGTGGTTAATAGTGCATAAAAAAGAATGATCCTTTATGAAGTAGAACATGTGTTTGTATTACATGTTTTTAGGAATACAGAGATACATTGGAATATGGAAATAATGTAACTTATGAACTATATTTAATGTAATATTTTAATATACTTGTATCAGTGACAAAGAAGGTAGTATATCAATGTCAAGGGTTAACTATAGGGGAGTATATAGAGTATGGGATTTTTTCTTTTTGGAGTGATGAAAGCATTCTAGAAATGCCAGCACATCTCTGTGATGAAACAGAGCCACTGAGTGTCCACTTCGGCTGGATTATTCAAAGCACAGGACTGCATAACACAGAGAACCCCATGGTGGATGATGAACTGTGGTTAACTGTACAAATATGAGAATGTTCTCTCATGAACTGTAACAAATGTATAAGACATGGTTTTAATTGTAGGGTAGCTTATGGAAAAATACATCAAATATAAGCTATAAACTATAAGTAGTAGTAATATTTTGTTGATGTTCTTTCATCATTTGTAACAAGTGTTTCACAACAAGCAAGGTGCTGGTGGTGTGGTGATGAATGGGAGTCCTGTATGTTATGCATAATTGCTTTGTAAGTTCACAACTTCTCTAATTAAATAATAATAAATAAAATTATTATAAAGCCCTAGCAATAAAAACAGTATGGTACTGGCCCAAAGGCAGACATATAGACTAGTGGAATTGAATTGAGACCTTGGAAATCCAACCTCACTTTTATGGCAACTAATTTTTGACAAGCAGGCAAAGACCACTCAATTGGTATAGAAATGTGTCTTCAACAAATGGTGCCAGGAAAACAGCATCTCCATTTACAGACTTTATAAGAATATCAAGTAAAAATGGATCAAAAACCTAAATATAAGAGCCAGAATTTTATCAAAGTCCTCAGAGAAGAAAATGTTGGGAAGCATCTCCAGGCAATGGTTTCTTTGACTGGGCACAAACAACAAAAGAAAAAAAATAAATAAATGCGACCTCATCAAAATTAAAAATTTTCTTCCTTAAAGGACTTCATCATGAAAATAAAATGACAAAATATGCAAAGAGAAAAAATATTTGGAAGCCACATATCTGATAAAGATTAATATCCAGAAGCTATAAAGAGGTCCTATTACTTAAAAAAAGAAAAAGAAAAAAAAAAAAACAATAAGAAATGGACAAAAGTCATGAAAAGGCATCTCTCTAAAGAAACTATACAAATGGCCAGAAAGCACATGATGACATGCCATCAGGTAAATACAAATCAAATCCACAATGAGATGCCATTTCAGATCCATTAGAATATTTGCCATTTAATAAAAACAAAACAGAATATTTTCAAGTTTTGGAGAGGATGTGGAGAATTATAAATAATTATTGCTGGTGGGTATGTAAAATGGTACACCCACTGTGGAACATAACTGTGCAGTTCCTCAGAAAGCTAAGTGTAGAATTATTATAAGCCCTGGCAATCCTACTACTTGTTATACACCCAACATAATTGAAAGCAGGGGCTGGAACAGATATTTCCAACTTCATGTTTATAGCAGCAGTATTCATAATTTCCAATAGATTGAAGCAACCCCACTGTCCATCAATTGATGAATGGGTAAACAAATTATGGTATATACATACTATGGAATATTACTCAGTTGCAAGAAGCAATGAACTCCTGGTCCACGTGACAACAGGGATAATCATGGAAGACATCATGATGAATGAAATAAGTCAAATACAAAAGGACAAATATAGTTTGATCTTATTGATTTGAACAATTAGAATAAGCAAACTCATAGAGACAGAATCTAGTATTTAAGTTATTAGGTGATGAGGTGGGGATAGGGAAAGTAACATTAAGGCTTAAAATGTACAAGATACTTATCTGGAATGATGAGGATGTTTTGGTAATGAATGGTGGTGGCAGTAGCACAACATTGTGAAAATAATTACCAGCACTGAAATATATATCTAAATTTGTTTAAAAGAGGAAATGTTAGGCTGTATGTATGGTAACTGAATAAAAATTTTAAGAAATCCATGGAACTACATACACAGGGAACCCTAAATTAATCCATGGACTATAGTTAATATAACAATTATAAAAATGTGCTCTCATCAATTGTAACAAATGTTCTATTCCAATGCATGACATTAATATTAGGGTGGTATATGGGGATCCTGTATTTTGTGCATAGATTTTTCTGTAAACAAACTCCTCTAATAAAGAAAAAGAAAAGAAAAAAAAATAATAGTAAAAAATCCTAAAAAATATTTACTAATGTAAAAAAAAAAACGAATTTCATATGAACTAGTATTTTAGAGAACTAGTGACCTCCACATCAGAATGAAAGTTTCCCAAAAATTAAAGACTTTTTTGATAGGATTGTTTGTGATATAAATAAATTTGGATTATTTTGTTATTTTTTTTAATATACTATTTTATTTTTAATTTTTTATAGAAACAGATTATTAAAATGTTACACCAAAAATATCCACGATTCCCATAGGCCTCACTCCCTAGCCCTCCCATATTTTCTTTCCCACATCAGCAATATCCTTCATTAGTGTGGTACCTTTGTTACAATTGATGAACACATCTTGAAGCATTGCCACTAGGCCATCATTATAGTTTACATTGTAGCTTACACTCTCTCCTGCACATATTTGCAAGTTATTACATGATATACAATGGCCTGTATGTGTCATTGAACTGTCATTCATAATAATTCCAAAGTCCCCAAAATGCCCCCAAATTACACCTGTTTTTCCCTCTCCCTCTCCACAGAATATCCACTGGCCACTACCTCCACATTCATGATAAAAGTTCTTCCATTGCTAGGATCACAAGTCTACAGTAGAAAAACTATAACTCTACTCCAGTCCTTCATCCATTACCCAATCCTGAGGATTGTGTGATGGTGATGCCCACTCTATCTCCAATTGAGAAGTGGCTTAAGTCCCATGTGGCAGATGGATGGGACTTTCTTGCTTGCAGTTGCATACTCTCTCTGTTGTCAGTCATTATCTTCTTGTTAGTTGTCCTTGGTGATTCCAATGAACTGGAGAGTAGGTGTTGCAAATCTGTTGAGATTTAGAGCTCAACTGGCACATGGACAACTCCAAGATTTGTCTCTTGGACTTACAACTATCAACTCTAGTACTAACTATAGGTTCAAATAGAGGGTCAGCAGAGTCATGTGTATGGAAAGCACAACTGAGTCCAACTCTATCACAGTGGGGAATATAAATTCCAAAGTATGACCCACTGGCAGGGTGCCAAACTCCTGAGTTTCTGTCCTGCCTACAGCATCTGGATATCTCCAGAGCTCTCAGGAACTCCTCTATTTGAGACAATATTTACTTTGGCAGTCTGAGTTCCTGCTGAAATATGCATAAGTGTAGCCTCTGAAATGACCTGCCAAGTCACATTGAAGCCTCTTAGCCATATAAACTCATATAATGAATTATATCATATTTGGATGATGTGCAACACTCTGTGAACCAATATTTTCCAGTTGAAACTTTATGCCTAAAATCATGCATGTGTAAAGGACCCAACCAAATGCCTAAATATATCAATGGATTTAAATGCAACAGCATATAAAAAGTTCATTATATGGTTGCAGATTACATATTGAAAGGCTTTAAGAAATAACCATTTGTTGAATTTTGGTCTACAATCCCCAAAGAATAACACTGGTTATCTGAAAGTGCTATTTATATACTCATTTCTTTTGTAACCATATTTTTGTAAACATTCCTTTTGTGTGAAGGCATATTTTCTTTATATCTTCAACTAAAAAGTAAGGTTACAAGTTTGAAAGGAAAAAAATGTTTTGAGAATTCAGCTGTGTTCTATTAATCCAGACATTAAAGAGGTTTAAGAATGTAAAAGAGGATTTCTGCTTCAAAATATTTGACTGTTTATCTCCACTCACCAAACTTCCCAGCTGAATTATTTTTTTACTTTTAAAAACTAAGTAAAATACATGCTTTATTGAGTGCTATGTACTTACATTGAATTACAATGTTAAAACATAGATCACTGTGAGCTGCAAAACAGTTTTTGATTCATTTTGAAAAGTAAGTACAATCCATGCTGTTTTTTGAAATTCCAATTTTAAAGAACTTTATAAAATCAGGTAATCAGAAAAATGAACCCTTTCCCAAACATACTGTCTTTAAAAGTTGCAAGGATATTAAAAAAAGTGAGTTTGAAAACTCCAAAACTAATACTAATAGTCAACAATAAGAGCAATTCAGTACTCTGTGGAAAATCATAGTGTTAATTTTTTTAAAGATACTTAGATTACATAAATGTTCACAAAAAATATAGTGATTCCCATATGTCCCACTCCCCACACCTCCAACACCCTCTCACATATTCAATATCCTTCATTAGTGTGGCACATTCATTGCAATTGATAAATGCATCCTGTTACATTGCCACTGAACATGGACCATAGTTCACATTGTATTCTACACTCTCTCCTACACAGTTCTGCATGTTATGAGATGATATATGTAGCAGTTTGGCAGTTTGATATAGTTATGAATTCCAAAAATAGATATTGGATTATGTTTGTAAACTGGTCTATTAATCTGGGCATGATTAAGTTATGATTAGGGCATTGACTAGGCCACATCAGTAGGGCATTGAACCCCACCCTTTGGTGGGTAGGGAATCAAATATAAAAGGCATGAAAAAGGACAGAGTTGCAGTCATTCTGATGTTGGAGTGTTAGTGCTGGAACCCAGGTGAGTAAGCACACAGAGGACCTTGGTCATGAGGAAAGAGACAAGGCTCCAGGAATAGAGACAAGCCATTCACCTGACAGTTCACAGCTGGCCTTGTGGAGAGATGCAAAGCCTAGAGAGCCTCATAGTCTACAGCTGACCTTGTGGAGGAAACAGGTGCTAATCCCAGAGAGAAATGCAGGCCCAGGAAGAGAGGAACCCAAGAAGCCTGAACCCTGGCAAACGTCGGCAACTGCCTTGCTCCAACATGTAGCAACAGACTTTGGTGAGGGAAGTAACTGATGTTTTATGGTCCAGTAACTGTAAGCTTCTACCCCAAATAAATACCCTCTATAAAAACGAACAAATTTCTGGTATTTTGCGTCAGCACCCCTTTGGCTGACTAATACAATATAAAATGGCATATAACTGTCATTGCAATGTCATTCAGGATGATTCCCAGGCCCAATATTATATTGTTTTACCCTCTCCCTGCCCCATATCCTCCAGTGGCCACTGCATCCACATCAATGTTGTAATTTCTTCTATTGCTAGAATCACAATATGTTTATAGTAGAATACCAATAAGTCCACTCTAGTCCATAGTTCACTCCCCAATCCTGAGGATTCTGGGATGGTGATGTTCACTCCACTGCTAATTGAGAGGGGGCTTTGATCCCATACAGCTGATGGATGGATAAGACTCTTTTAAAAAAAATTTTTTTTAAAGTTATTTACATAAATGTTACACAAAAAATGTAGGGATTCCCCTATGCCCCACCTCCCACACCTCCCACAATCTCCCACATAAACATCCTTCATTAGTGTGGCACATTAATTGCAACTGATAAACACATCCTGGGGTTTTGCCATTAAGCATGGACTGTAGTTCACATTGTGGACCACTCTTTCCCACACAGTTCTACATGTTATATGATGGTATAAAATAGCTTATATCTGTCATTGCAATGTCACTCAGGACGATTCCCAAGTCCCATAAAAGCCCCTGTATTAGAACTGCTTTTCCCTCTCCCTGCCCCCAGATCATCCAGTGGCCACTGGCTCCACATCAATGTTGTAATTTTTTCCATTACTTGAATCACAATATGTCTATAGTAGAATACAAGTAAGTCCATTCTAGTTCATAGCTCCTCCGCCCATCCTGAGGAGTCCAAGATGGTGATGTCCACTCCACCTCCAGTTGATAGGGGGCTTATATCCCATGGGGAAGATGGATGGGATTATTCTGCTACAGCTTCAGACTCTCTTCATTTCCTGGGACTGCCGCTGTCCACCATCATCCCTCAGCCAGTTGTCCTGGATGAGTCCAATGAGCCGCAGAGCAGGAGCTGCAGCTCCACTGAGGTTCTGCACCCAGCTGGCACATGGACCACCCAAAGACTCAAGTCTCTGGACATATACCTACAAACTTCAGCACCAAGTATAGGCTTGAACAGAAGGGACAGATGAGCCATGTGCAGGGAAGACATAGTTGAGTCCAACTCTGTCATTCTCAGGAGCACAAACTCCAAGTGGGGCCCACTGGAAGGCACCAAACTCTAGAGCTATCTTTCAGCCCTGACCTAGAACCTGTGTGTCTCCAGAGCCCTCAGGAGCCCCACTACTTGGGGTGATATCCACTTTGAAATTTTATGAGATCCTACTGAGATGTGTGTAAGTGCTACCTCTGGGATGACCCCCAAGCCACCCTGAAGTCTCTGAGCCATATAAACTCATCTGTCTTTACCATCCCCCTACTCCATTCAAGGTCTTTTTCTAGTCACATTGCCAGCTGGCACTTGGTAGCAATCCCTCGGTGCCAGGGAAGCCCATCCCTGGAAGCCATGTCCCATGCTGGGAGGAAGGTAATGCACTCACATGCTCAGTCTAGCCTAGAGAGAGGCCACACCCAAGCAACAAGGAGGATTCCAGGAGGCAACCCCCAGCCACCCCATAGCAATAGGCTAAGCTTCAAAGTCAATAGTAAAGACTCTTTAAGTCTAGTCATCAATATCAAGGGACCATCAATGAACCATCGTCCCTCACCAGTCACTGGCCCTATACCTGGGGGACAGTTGCTGCTCCCTTAGAGAATGTGGCAGAGCTCTCCAGGATGGGAACCCAGCACTCCCTCATTTATTGAGTGATTCTCACCCACTGTGACAATGCCCCATGAACATTTGAACACCTTTAAATACCTTTTGTTTATGCTCAGGTGAACTTCCTCCCACACATCCCCCATCCCCAACACCCCACACCAATGATCACCACCGTCCCAGCTGCAACCCTTCTGTGATCCAAAGCCTCCTCAAAGATGAAGCCATAACAATAGCTGAATACAATTAATAGGAAAATGAAATAATAATTATAAGTATAAATGTAAGAGATAAAATACAGAAAAATTTATAAAGAAACTAAAACTAAAA
Source organism: Tolypeutes matacus (assembly GCA_026826555.1). Taxonomy (NCBI): domain Eukaryota; kingdom Metazoa; phylum Chordata; class Mammalia; order Cingulata; family Chlamyphoridae; genus Tolypeutes; species Tolypeutes matacus. The sequence continues at coordinate 353,805 of JAKSZT010038841.1, read as the reverse complement.
TAAAATTAAAAGATTGGGATATTAAAAAAATGAAAAAAAAATTTTTTTTGGCCTTTTGCCTTTCATCATTGCAATATCTGGTGTCCAGTCTGTACAGTGGCACCTCCCCCTCTTATTCCCCGGTGTCTCACTATTTTTCATTTTGTTTTCAAAGAAGTTTTAGGTCACAGCAAAGTCACACACAGAATACAGGAGACTCTCATATACCTAACATCCTCCCCCTTTCCTTCCCCCCCATATAAATACCTTTTTATATGTGGATGGTAGCATTGTTATAACTGATATACAAATACTGAAACATAGCTACTAAACATTGTCAATGATTTACACTATGGTTTACATTTTAGACCATACTCTTGTAAATTTTGATGATATCCACCATGTCCTGTGTCCATCACTAAATGTAATGAAGTACATTTCCACTGACAACTAATTACCTCCTGTTTGATCTACTCCACTCCTCCCATCCCATTCCCCCAGATATCCTGTAATGGTAAATAGAAGCTTCTACTTTTGAGGCTTCATTTCCAAGATTTCCTTGGAGCTTCTTAGCCTCTGCCAATTTAGGCTTCTTTCCAGACTGACAGTCTTTAATGAAAAGTTTCAGAATAACTATCAATTGTCTCCTTTACTAAGAATGTTTTTTGAGGGGTAAAAATTGGCATTCTAAATTCAACCTAACTTTACCGCTCACACCCCATGTGCGAGGGTCTATTCAATCCCGTTTTGGTGAATAAGTCTCATTCTGTGCTAAACCTCTTTTTTAAAAAATTTCTTTACCTTTTAAAATCTGTTATTGAATGTTACCTTTACTTATTCATTTATTTTTAGTTTAGTAGTTGCTGGTTAATTATTGGTTTTTAATTTTTTTAGTTAACTTTAAACTGCATATGAATTTCCTCAATGCCATAATTTTAGTCCAAAATCTTCAAAAAATGTATTTTATTAGGGGTAACATAATTTTATGGAATTTCTATATTTAAATAAGTTACACTTACAATCTGATATAAAATTAAGAATGTATTGAATCTCCTGTGATTTGGTAAACATTATTGACTATTTCTTTTAAGTTTAAAGCAAAGACTTATTATTTTTTTCAGAGAAACACCACTACAAATTTAATTAATGTCAAGTGTATAGAGATGGATCCTTATCAAGCAGCAGTTGCAGGAAAGCTGGCCTCTGCAAGTTGACCTTGACAATTAACTGGGGTTCATGAGAGGTATGACTCATATGTGTCCATTCTAAAGAAAAACATGTTTATAAAGAATCCAGAAGTAGACTGGTTATTAGAAGTATATCTAAGTGAGAAGAGACTTCATGAATTTTTTTGGTAAAGGAAGTGGCAGCATCACAATTTTTTTCAATTGTTTAAATATTTCACAAGGTATATTCATGTTAGGAAATATCACTTATCTCACCTTTCAGATATATTTTTATATTATATTTGATTTATTTCTTTGATATTGCCAATGAATAATTCTCTGAAGTAGCACTGATATGCCTCAAGGTCTTTGCATACTTAACTCTAACTTCCCCATATGACATATTTTAGTTCTTATGGTAGACTGGATTTTTCTGATTTAAATGTTATTCATGTTTTAGAATGGTACTTCAAGACCTGTCTGTGAATATACAATTTGACTGAAAAGACTGGAAATATATTGATACCAAAGTTCCCTGAAATTGAAGTATTGGAAGCAAAAGGAATGAGTTATTTCTAGAGTTAGATTCTAAATGTGAGCTAAGAAATTTAAAGGCAAACAAAAGATATGATAGAATTCTTGGAAATCTATCAATGTAATTAGAAACAATCATTTAAACATCCAATAAATGTAAAGATTTCCAATGTACATTTTACAATGAACAATTTTTGATATTTATTTGCTTGATTTTATGATGCAACATTGCTCTATGCTGATCATTTTAATATGGTATTGTTTATCACTTTTTAACAATAGACAAGGAATTAGCAAACCCACTTTGTATGATATTGTCTGTGTGTGTCTACATTTTAAAATTGTGAAGTAAATACTTTCTAAATATATAATAGTTTATTGAAAAAAAAATAGGAGTAAAACCCTGAACTCTCTCTTGTGGCCATATCTTCATTTAACCACCATGATACTTCTTGAAGAAGATGCATGGGAAATTTATCATAATGAAACTTGAGAATTTCTATAGACTAAGAAGAAAATACAATCTGAAGAGATGGAAGATAGGAAGGATACTTTAATGATCACGTATAAATGCCTGATTCTGATAAAGCAAATATTAAAAAACAAACAGAACAGATGTAAATGTGGGTCAATTCAGTAATATGAATCAGCAGTAAATTTTATCAGCATAACACTGGTAAAGTTTTGGTAGTTAATAAAATTATCTGCCTAATTTAATGAGAAAAAATAAGATTATTACGAGAAAACATGATACGAAGGATATTATAGAAATTCAATTTGAAGAAAATATTTTGCAACACAAATTCATCTGGATATAACCAACATAAGCAAGTCAGCATTACTATTATTATTTATTAAAATCATTTTTTAAATAATAAAATATCTTGTAAAGGCAAAGGAATTATATATAAAATATTAATAAAACACAAATTCTGTATTTTTATATTTACAATCTTTAATTCTAGGTTTCCTACAAATGAAAATTAAATAGTTGCTAAAAATCCACTTTGACATAACCAGATTTATCATTAAATTAATAATATTAAATGAGATATCTTTAAGCCCTGAAATGCTTCAGGAAAGCACAACTAAATAAGTTCACACAATTATTTATGAATGAGGAGATTAATGCAACCTAGAAAAGCATATATGTGAGAAAACTAAGCCGTATGTTATCCCTTCATTAAAAATGAGAATTCATGCCTGATGGTGAGAGCAGGATTTGTGGAGGAGTAATGGCATATGGAATGCTTTTCTCAGATACTGTGTACAGGAGAGAAGGTTAACTAGAGTGATAACAAGGGAACTCTGAATTCACACTGCCATGGAGAAAATGGAATGATTAGATTCTTAATCAAATATAATTGTTATGGCAATTGTTATAGAGGAGGAAAGAAGGGACTTATCTGCATTTCTAATTAAGCAAGTAAGTTAAAGAAAGGTGAGGAATTAAATGTGATCTCATATGGAATAAAACCATTCTCAGAAGATCCTCCAAACTATTCATTAACTTTTTTCCAAAAAATCTTTAGGTCTTTCTGCCATAAATGGGGAGATATCTGAAGTTATCCTAGTTCTCTGGTAGATGAGAAGAATCATTGTCTGCTGTGTAGTGTTCAAACCATTGGCAGAAGTAGAAGGTTTCTTAGAGAACATGTTCTATTTATCATTTTATATTATAGAAAATGAGAAAATAACTGCATGTGTCCAGGCAGAGTTTTTAAATATTTTAAAATAAATATTGGAAATGTGACTGAAAGTTTGAAAGGTTACTGGACATTGATCTCATATTAAATACATTTATTTGCCTAGATTATCCTGTGAATGCTGAAGTATGCAGGCCCAAGATGAAAATGGAAATATGTGCATTGATTGATTTTTAAAGACTGCCATTTAAAAAATTTACTGTTTCTTGATTTCCAGGTCATAAGCCTTTCCTTGATGCCAAAGTTTGCATATTATTTGGTGATATTGTGGATTTTCTTTATTTTTTGGAAAAAAAAATTATACATTTACTCCCAGGCAGACTGTAGCATGTAACTAGATATGAGCAACCTCACCACCATCACACAATTTGTCCTCATGGATATCTCAAGTTCCCAGGATCTACAAGTTGTGCAAAGTCTGTTGATCTTAATGATTTATCTGGGAACATTTACTGGGAATCTTCTATTACTGTCATAGTGACCAACCCATGTCTACACTCTCCAAAGTATTTCTTTATAGGAAATTTATCTCTGATAGATCTTTGCTACATTTCACTTACTTTTCCCAGAGCAGTTGTGAATTCTCTGTCAGGCAATAAATCAATTTCTCTCAGTGCATGTGCTGCTCAAGTTTTCCTGTTTATCCCCTTTGGAACCACAGACTTGGCCTTCCTTGTGGTGATGTCCTATGATCGCTATGTTGCCATTTGCCACCCTCTGCACTATGGACTCACTGCCACCCCACATATGTGCACACAGGCAGCTGGTGGCTCCTGGGCAAGTGGGTTGGCCAATTCTGCCATCCACACAGGAAACTTATTCAGGCTTCCCTTCACAGGATCAAATGTAGTCTATCAATATTTCTGTGATGTACCTCAAATTTTGAGGATTTCATCTTTAGATGTTCAGTTTTCTGAGTTTGTAGTCCTAGCTATGAATGTATACATGGGCATAATATGTTCTGTTTTATTGTTTATATCATATATTAATATATTTTCAATGGTGCTTAGTATGCATTCCACAGAAGCCCGTAATAAAGCCTTATCCACCTGCATGCCACAGTTGGCAATTCTACTTATATTTATGATTTCCAGATTTATTGCTGTCTTAGGTCCCACTGCAGATAAAGCATGTGGTAACAATCTGCTCACAGGCATTTTCTACACCATGGTGTCCCCGTTCATAACCCCCCTCATCTATAATCTCCAGAACAGAGAGCTTAACACTGCTCTGGGCAGAATGTTCAACAGCTGTTTAGAGTTTCCAATCAGGGTTTTCTGTGATTTTAAAAATAAATAAAAACAAAATTTGAAAGAATTGTCATTTATATTTGATGCATGTTTTGAATCTTTCCTTGTAAAATATCTAGAGTTCCCCTGTCTAATTATATTTTGCTGTTTACATGTGGCCATCAGCTATATATCTGCATCATAGTTTTTCATTCTCCATATTTGTGTAACTCTTCTTGAAAAGACTTTCTATATTGTTAGAATGTTTTGGAAAATTATTATGATGGTTTAGAGGTAAAAACAATGTATGGCATTTTATAAGACCATGCCTAACACATCAGTAGCTAAACTGATGCCCATGCTTTTTGCATAATTGCATACTTCTACCCTGGAAGAAAATACTGAGTCTTTAGGGTTAGATCAGCATTCTTTTTGCATTCACTCATGCATGTGTGTGCCTGGTCTATGAAATAAAGTGATTAGAACTAAGAGACAACCATGGAATTGAGGACTTGATACAGATAAAGCACTTAGAACTCTACTAATGCTGGAACGCTTGAGGTGTTGTTCAAAATGTGTGACCTTAACACAGAGTATAGTTTACAAGTTTTAGGTCTTTCCTCAGCTCGTTTGAAAAGATGTGTGCTGCCCTTGTTTCATTCAAGCTTCTGCATGATGAGAAAAAAGGTTTCTTACTATAGAATAGAGTGAAGTATTTGCCTGCAGAACAACATTCTTGCTAATACTATATGATTCACTTTCTTAAAAAGATATTTTATTTATTTCTCCTCCCCTCATTGTTTTATGCTTGCTGTCTGATTTCTGTGCCTGTTCATTGTGTGTCCAAATTTTATTTAAGAGGCACTGGGAACTGAACCTGGGACCTCCCAAGTGGTAGGCAGGCACCCAACTTCTTGAGCCACATCCAATTCCTGTGATTCACTTTTTCCAAAACTAAGATAGAAAAGTTTTCCCTTGAAGATTGAGCTTTAATTTTCTGATTCCTAAAGGATTAGTCAGTCTTCTTATAGCCTAAGGATATATTAGCTTTTTTATGTCTTAGAATTGAACTCTTTGAAAGCTTCCTGTTTAACTCCAATGTCCCATGTAGAAAATATTTACTTCTTAGTCACTTATGCTCAATTTCTATTCAGCTGCACTTTGTGCAATTTGTAAAACAGTCTCATTATGAATCAGTTTTATTAGACTTAGAGGACAGGAGTTAATGATGAACACAGCCCTCCTGTCATCAAAACTAATAATCCTAGTAAAAATTTGAACTTTGCTCATATTTTTCCAATGTGTGAAAGATATATTTATAATACTTATATTACAATGTTTTGACAATTGAGGAATCCATCATATGTCTTCATAAAACTTACATGTTCCTACCTGAGATTCTTTATAGTTGTTTCCCTGGTAAAGACATCACTAACTGGTTTTTTATTCAAGTAAAAAATTGTAATGATTAGATTTTACCTTTCTGAATCATTGCATGTGAGAATATCTTTATATTTTATATCTTCAATTCATATTTAAAATAATATTCACATGTAGAATATCTGTCCAAATTATTCCACCCTAGATATTTGAATATTTGGATCAATTATATTCTCATTATCAGGGGAGTCTCATAAATATTGAATATTTTCTGATTCTATTTATTTCATTTTCTTGATATTATTTGATATTATATTCATTTTTTGATATTTTTGAGTGTATTATTTAATTAATGTGCTCAACAAGTAGTTACTATAATAATTAGAATATTAAATTTTCAATTCCAGAAATTTTTTTCTTTGGATTTGATTTTCATAATATTTAATCACCAATTTAATTTTTATCTCAGGGTTAGGATGATCATTTACTATTTCCTTATTTTCAAAATATTTTAATTAAAAAAATATATAATGAGGAATAATCTTCAAGATTTCTTCAAACACACAAAATGAATTTTTAATATTAGAAATTTTGTTTTTAGAAATATATAATACTCCCTAGTGCTCTAATTCTATATAGTCTGTAATATATATTTCTAAAAGTATGATGCATTTCAAAATTATCCCTTATGTCTTTTTTTTCTTTTCTTCTTTTTTTAAAAAAGATACTTAGATTACATAAATGTTACATAAAAAATATAGGGGATACCCATATGCCCTGCTCCCAACACACCCCACATTTTCCCATAATAACAACATCCTTCGTTAGTGTGGTTCATTTGTTACAATTGATGAACATATTTTGGAGTATTGCCACTAAACATGGATTATAATTTACATTGTAGCTTATACTGTCTCCTGCACAATTTTGTGAGTTATCACAAGATATATAATGGCTTGTACCTATCATTGCAATGTCATTCAGGAAATTCCCAAGGCCCAAAAATGCCCCCATATTACACCTGTATTTCCCTCTCCCTCTCCTCAGAACTTCCAGTGGCCACTTCCTCCACATCAATGATAATATTTCTTCCATTGCTAGAATCACAATAAATCTATACTATTAATAGGACACCAGGAAGTCTACTCTAGTTCATCATTCATTCCCCAATCCTGAGAATTCTGGCATGGTGATGCCTGCTCCACTTCTAATTGAGAGGGGGCTTAGATCCCTAGGGGCAGAGGGATGTGACTTATCTTGCTTGCAGTTGCAGACTCTCTCTCTTCCTTAGGATGATCATGTCCATCATCATCTCCTTGGTAGTTGTTTATGGGACCCAATGACCTGGAGAGTAGGTGTAGCAACTTTGTTGAAATTCATGGCCCAGCTGGCACATGGACAGCCCAAAGATTTAAGTCTCTTGTACATACACGTATCAATTCTAGTACTAAGTATAGTTTCAAATAGAAGGGGCAGAAGAGCCATGAGTAGGGATACCACAACTGAGGGCAACTCTTTTACACTGGAGAGCATAAAATCCCTAATATGGTCCACAGGCTGGGCACCAAACTCCTATAGTGTCTGGATGTCTCCACTATTTGAGGCAATATTTACTTTGGTAGTCAATGAGAACCTGTTGAGATGTGCATAAGCTTAACCTCTGGAGTGACCTCCTGGTTGGCTTTGAAGTTTCTTAGCCATATAAACTCATTTGCCTTTACACTTTCTTGCTTTTGGTCAATGTCTTTTTCCAATTGCATTGCTACTTGTGCTTGGTAGTAAACTCTCAGTGTCAGGGAGGCCCATCACCAGGAGTCATGTCCCACACTGCAGGGCAGGTAATGCATTTATATGCTGAGTTTGGCTTAGAGAGAGGCCACATTTGAGCAACAAGGAGGCTCTGAGGCACCCTGTAATACTAGGAGAAGCTTCAATTTCAAAAGTAAAGGTTCATAAGTACATTCATCAATGTCAATGTCACATCCTTCTTCACTAGTCACTGCCCCTGTGTTCAGTGGATTCTTGCTGTCCAATTAGAGAATGTGGCAGACTTCCTAGAATGGGCATTCAATATTCTTTCAGTTATTGTATGAATCTCCACCCACCATGACAATGCCTTATAGGTAAGCCTCAGGAGAACCTTCTCCCATGCATCTCTCATCACTGAAAGCCCACACCAATGATCTTTCCTGCCACAGTTGTAACTCTTCTGTGATCCAAAACTTCTTCAAAAATGAAGCTAAGCCAATAACCAATGCTATTAATAAGAAATGAAAAAATATGATAGTTTTTAAAATATTGAATAAAATACCAAATTTTTTTTTAAAATTGGAATAATAACAAATAACTAAAAATATAAATTTAAAAAAAATTTTGACTTTATGTCTTTCATCACTTTAAGATATGTTCTCTTGGATGTACAGTGACTTTTTCTTCTGTTTATTCCCCCAGTGTCTTATTTTTTTCATTTTGTCTTCAAATAAGTTTTAGATTACAGAAAAATCACATACAGAATATAGGGAATTCCCATATACCCAACATCCTCGCCCTTTCCCCCTTTTCCCTATTAGTAGCATTTTACATGTAGATGGCACATTTTTCACAATAGCTCTCTATATATTGAAATATTGCTACTAACCATGTTCAATTATGTACATTATGGTTTACATTTTGGACCATACACTTTTATAAATTTTGATGAAATTTAACATGGTTTTGTCTATCATTCCAACATCATGTAGAACACTTTCATTGCCACCAAAATGCCCTATTCTTTTCTTTTCCTGCCTTCTCCTCCCCTCAGGACCCATGGCAACCACCAAGCTTCTCTCCTTGAAGAACAAGATTTATAGTTACTTGTAACAACAGTGAGGGCTTGACATACTGGTCTTTCCTCCTCTTTTAGTCATGGCCTATGCTCTCGAGAGACTTCTGCCTCTCTATTTGAGAACATGGCATGACTCCTCAGGATAGGTGTCAAAAACCTTCCTGCTCATTATGTGGGTCTCCACCAACTGATATAACACACTGTGAAAACATAAACACTTACACACTACCTTGAAGCCAGCCCCAGGTGTGCCATGTCCCAAACACCTACCCTATCCCAAACCCTAAGCCAGCAATCTTCCCCTGCCATATTGCCAAAAGACTGTACCCAGTGTTGTAGTTTCAACCATGTACCTGCAAATCCCCAGCATTTACCTCATCCCTCCTCCTAGTCCTGGCCCATTCCATGGACAGTCCCACCCACCCTCTCCACCCTACCCCCCTCATAAACCAGCACCACCCAACCCAGTAGTATCATTGCACCACTGTCATGCCAATCCACTACACAACTACACACTTTCACCTTATCAGAGATTTTTACCTTATGGGCATTGACTCACAACATTCTTCTCCCTATATGTCTCCTATAAACCTAGCTTCCGGAATCTAGCTCTGTGAGACTGCTCAATTTATTAATTCATGTCAATGAAGTCATGTAATATTTGTCCTACACTGCATGGCTTGCTTCACTCAACATAAGGTCTTCAAGATTCATCCATGTTTTCCAATGTGTTAATAATGCATACCTTCTTACAGATGAGTAATATTCCATTGTATGTATATACCAATATTTGTTTATCCATTTATCTGTTGATGGACATTTGGGTGGTTTCGAACTTTTGGCAATAGTCAATAATGCTGCTATGAACATTGTTGAGCACATATCTGCTCATGTCCCTGTTTTCAATTTTTCTGGGTATTTACCCAGCTGTGATTGCTGGATCATATGGCAGTTCTATAGTTAGCTTCCTGAGGAACTGCCAAACTGTCCTCAACAATGGCTGCAACATTCTACTTTCCCACCAGCAGTGGATAAGAGTACCCATTCCTCTATATCCTCTCCAACATTTGTAGTCCTCTGTGTTTTAAAAACCACAGCTCTAATGGGTGTAAGGTGATACCTCATTGTAGTTTTGATTAGTATTTCCATAACAGCTAGTGATGTTGAGCATCTTTTCATGTGCTTTTTAGTCATTCATATTTCTTCTTTAGGGAAGTCTCTTTTCAAATCATTTGCCCATTTTTTAAATGGGTTGTCTGTTTTTTTTAATTTTCAAGATGTAGGATTTCTTTATATATGCTGGATATTTGGCTTATATCAGATACATGGTTACCAAATATTTTCTCCCATTGAGTAGACTGCCTTTTCACTTTCTTGACAAACTCCTTTGAGATGCAAAAGGTTTTAATTTTGAGGAGGTCCCATTTATCTATTTTTTCTTTTGTTGCTCATGCTTTGAGTGTAAGGTTCATGAAACCATTTCCTAATACAAAATCCTGCAGATGCTTCCCTACATTATCTTCCAAGGTCTTTATGGTCTTGGCTCATATATTTAGATATTTGATCCATCTTGAGTTGATTTTTGAATAAGGTGTGAGATGGAGTTCCTCTCATTCTTTTGGATATGCATATCCAGCTCTCCAAACACCATTTGTTGAAGAGTCCATTCTCTCCCAGTTGAGTGGGCTTAGTGGCCTTGTTGAATATAGAGTCACTGTATATGTGGGGACCTATATCAGAACTCTCAATTCATTGCCATTGGTCAGTATGTTTATCCTTGTGCCAATACCATGCAGTTTTGACCACTATAGCTTTGAAGTATATTTTAAGGTCAGGTAGTGTGATTCCTCCAATTTCATTTTTTTCTCCAATATGTATATGGCTATTCAAGGGCTTCTTGCCCTTCCAAATAAATTTCCTAGTTAGCTTTTCTAATTCAGTGAAAAATGTTGTGGCAATTTTTATTTGGGATTATGTTAAATCTGTATATCTGTTTGGGTAGGGTAAACATCTTAATGATGTTTTGTCTTACTATCCATGAAAAGGGAATATTCTTCCCTTTATTTAGGTCTTCTTTGATTTCCTTTAACAGTGTTGTGTATTTTTCTGTGTACAAGTCATTTACATCTTTAGTTAAATTTAATCCTAGGTATTTGATTGTTTTAGTTCCTATTGTAAATGGGATTTTTCTTCATTTCCTCCTCAGATTGCTCATTTTTTATATACAGAAATGCTCATTTTTGCAAAATGATCTCATAACCTGTAGCATTACTGAACTCATTTATAAGCTCTAGAAGCTTTATTGTAGCTTTCTCAGGGCTTTCAACATATAGGATCATGTCATCTGCAGAATATGTCTTGGGGAAGGCCGATTAAGATTTATACTGTTTGGGGCACACTGTGCTTCCTGAACATGTATGTCCATGCCCCTCAATAGGGTTGGGAAATTTTCAGCCATTATTTCTTCCAATACTCTTTCTTTCCCCTTTCACATCTCTTCTCCCCCTGGGATGCCTCTATTGTGCATGTTTGTGTGTTTCATGTTGTCATTCAGATCTCTAAGTCTCTGATGGATTTTTTCTCTCTTTTTATCTACCACTTCTACTCTTTGTCTGATTTCACATATTCTGTCATCCACATCACTGATTCTTTCCTCTGCCTGTTCATTCTGCTGTTATGTACTTCAGTGTATTTTTGATTTCTTGCACTGTGCCATTCATCACCATCATATCCATTATCTTTTTAAATATGTTTACAATTTATTTGTTATGTTCTCCCAGTGTCTTCTTAATATCTTTAATCTCTGCTTCAACTCATTAAGTTGACTCATGATATTTGTTTGGGCATCTTTGATTAGTTGATCCATATTCGGCACCTCCCCCTGTTTTTCAGTGTGTTCATTAGACTGGGCCATGTCTTCCTTTTTCTTAGTATGGCTTTTAATTTTTTTTGTTGTTTAGGCATCTGTTTATCTTGATGGGTTTATTCAGTTGGTTAACTTCTCTTTCTACTCTAAAGTTTTATTTTGTTGTTGTTTTTGCATGTTGTAAAGTTTGCCTTTGACACATCATTCCTCTTATTCTATTTCCTTGCTGTTGTGCATGTTCCCTTGAAAAAAAAATTAGGACCAGAGAAAAGGAAAGAGATAAGAGGAGAAAAATAATAATAGCTACAATAATTTATAAAGGTAGAAGAGGAGTCATACAAGTCTTAGAAAAATAAATAATTAACATAAGTAAAAAATCATAGAAGTGAGGAATGAGATGTAAAAAGTGGAATAAAAAATGAAATGAGAAACAAATAGAGAAAAATATATAGAATGAATTAAAAGGCTGGAATGATGAGAGGAGAGGAAAAGAAAAGAGAAAACAAAAAAAGAAAAAAGTAAAATAGTAAGAAAAGAAAATAGGGAAAAAAGAGTGAGAGAGAGAGAAATAAAAATTTTTAAAAATTAAGGACCATATAAAAAAAGGTGGAATGAATTAAAAACAAGAGAAATCAGAAAATGGAAAAATGAAGGAAAGAAAAGAAATTATGTAGGTAGAAAAAAATTGGTAAAAGGAAAAAAGAGGGGGAATAAAGATAGGGCAAACACAATAATCAAGAAACAAAACTGCAGCAGCAAGGATAACAACAGCAACAAAACAATCAAGGAAAAACAGCCTTCCCTTTAGGCCCCTAAGGAGCTTCCCAGACTGCTGGTGTTCATCAACAAATCCCCCTGCAGCTTGCCCTCTTCAGGTGATGTACCTGGTTTTATTGATTAAAAAGTTAAAATTAAAAAAAAGAAGAAATAAAAAAAAAATAACAGATACAAGAAAGCCTAAATCAAAAAGAACTTCTACATATTCCCTGCCATAAAGTATCTGCTGGATGCCTGATAACCAGGTGGATCACTCTCCTTGATAGACCTAGGAATTGAACCAGAGGCCTGGCATATGCAAGGCAGGAATTCCTCCACTGAGTTAAATTTTCTTCTTAGGTTAATTGGTCTTCAGAGAGCTACCTAGCACTTTTTCCCCAGGCATTTTTAGGCTTCTACAGCTTGCTAGAGTTCTGCTTATAAGATTTCTGTCCCTGCCCTCTAATTTAATAGCTTCCTTTCCCTGGGGGGTCGCTGAGCATGACTGCCGACCTGAGTGTATCCCCCTTCCCCTCTCCCCATCCTGTCAGGGTCCCTTCCAAGATTCACTTTGGCTCAGCTTCCCAAACTCACCACATAGAAACCACTCTCTACCCTCTGCCATACCCCTCTTCCTCCCAGGGAATGCCCCCTCCCATTCCCTTGGCTGTAGCGAGCCAGTGGCACTGGAGCTACTTGCCATGAGGTTGAAGAATATGTGCCATTGACAGCCACATGGTGAGCAACTCATGGTTATCTTCCTTATCTTTCCAGTACCCTGCTAGATGACTCAGAGCACCTTTCCATTCTATATATATCCAAAGCAGTTCCTTAAATAAATACCTGACTTCTCTTCACTTTTTTTGTGACAGGGTCAATCTCTGTCTACCTACTCCATAGCCAATTTCCCAGAAGTCCTCTCATCTCTTTGAATAGATAAATTAGAGATAACAAAATACTACACTCTCCCATCAATGGTCTCAGTGCACTGAGGTAACTTTTAAATGTTTTATGTTCTTTTTCATTCAACTCTCAATTTTAGTCAATACTGTGTACTATTGAGATGCTTGTTCACAATTGTAATTGAGGTAATTGAAAATACTGAGGAACCCTGCACCTTGGAGGTAATTGGCTGGTGAGTTCTACTTAATAACATGTAGGTGTGGAACAGGACATGATTTGGGGTGTCCAATCCATACCACATTGCAAGATTCTTTCCTCTCAGGTATCAATCTACAAAAGTTGCTCCTGGTTCACCTGACAATTTACTCAGTATCTATTTCCATAAAAAGGAAACTTCAGATAGTTTTAACTTGCACATGATTGTCTGCTTGGTGCTCTGGTGTTAGCATGATGTGATAAGGTACTTGATTCTTTTTCAAGCAAAACTCAGTCAATGTACCAGGTGTTGACATTGCATGTTCTTTCCCTTTCCAATAGATTATACATTTCTGATTTTTAACATGTCTAATAACATTTTCCTTTCATTCTGTTTCCATCTCTGCTATCACTTAAGCCTTCCTTCTCTGTTTATTGGACACTAATTTTTCTTATGTTGAATTCCAAATTTATGAAGATATATTCATAACTACCTCCCTGTTGTCTTCATCACTGATAGTCATAATTTTTCCTTATTATTTTGACGGTTTCTTCACCAAGATGAGAGAAATGTGTTTATCTTAGAATAAATGTCTATAAAAGATTTTAAGGAGAGATACGACAAGAAGATGTGTGAATTTCATAAGAAAATAAAGAAATGATTACTAAATCTTAGGGAGATAAACAGATGGTTGGAAACTAATTAGAATTCAATTATTTTATTCTCACAATAACACAGAAAGCATTGCTTCATCTTGAGAGCCTTTATATTCCCCCCAAGTACTTATTTTTCAATTCTTTGTTATATTAATATGTTATAATTCTGACTTCAGGTCTACTTCATCTCTATGTCCCTGGTTAGAAATATTTGCCTCCTTCCACCATTCTAGAGATCAGGAAATTAAGAGTTTAAATATCTCTGAGCAAGAAGCAGAAATTCCTCTAGTGAAATAGTAGGTTGGTAAAATCCAGCTCATGAAGTCAGTTCCCGTCTTTATGCTCACCTGTCGCATGGGTTGTGTACTCAGTTTTCAGTACGGCCAATAGTTCACAGTTAATGCTTCTGAAATGCAGAGCAGTTAACAAGGCACAAACTTCCTCAGGAAGCATAGAATCAAGCACATTTATCTATTACACAGGAGAAAATGAATCTGTAACTCTTGGAAATGTGAACAGGTTGAGTGAGACAATTTTAAAGTAATTAAGTAGTAATATTGGTAATAATATTGAACTCTTCTTCATTCTTAACCACAATCTGGCTTTAAATGTTGGATTATCCCAGGAACCCTAATCTCAGTGGTCAGTAAATAAAAAATTTGATTCTTGTTCATAATGTGTGCCCATCGTGTGTATAAATCTCATTTTAATAGAATATGTTTGAGGTTGTTTTTGTTCTTAATATTTTGGTGCTCCCTTCCTATAAGAGGATTGTGCTCCAGTACTCCATTGCCATAAAGCTTGAGTATGTAGCAAGCTGAGGCCCAATAAATAACAAAGGAAAGGAAGAGTGTGGATATAAGAGCTTGATTATCTTTACCATAAAATGTTTTCTCTTGATGCTTGGGTAGAGGCTGTTCAATGAGTTTTGGTTCCAGAATGAAGAGCTGTAGCTAACTCACAAAGGCTATTAACCAGGAATTAAAACTAATTTTACATTGAAAATTGAGGTGTCATTCAAATATAACATAGCCTAAATATATTGATACAAAATGGCCCTAATTTCTAAACTGGTTGTACCAAATACATTAGCAAAGCTTGAGAGTTCTCTTTGCTCAACTAATAAAAATGCTTTATGTTGTCATATATATACATTTTTTTCTAGTATGTTGAATGTTTGTATACACAGATACACATGCACATATATACATGATGGTGATTTTAAATTTGAATCTACTTTTATATAAATGTATATTAAATGTAAATATACATGTAATTCCTATCTCTGTGAATTGCTCCAGATAAATTCATGCAAGTTGTTATATAGATTTTTTTTAAATGATGAGATTTTTATTTTCAGTGGAAAAGTAGAACAAAATCAAAAGTTGGAGTCACAGAGGTAAAATACAGATAAAATGAAAAACATTCTCTTATATGATCTTACCCTTTCAAATGCCATTTTACTCTGAAAGTTATTGCATGGAGGGGATCATATCAAAAACTGTAACTTTGATCAATTTGGAGTCTCTTATTTTTATAAAATGGATAATAAAAAATTTGTTAATCAATAAGCAAAAAAAAACAGCAGCAAAAATCCCTAGTAAAACTCTACAGACATAGTTATGAATTTATATTTTGCCAGTAAAAGATCACTACATGGAAAAACCAAAACAACAGCTAGAAACTCGTGCCAAACAAAAGCAAAGGCTGAAGTCTTTGGTCCTTTATCTAAATTCCAATACTAAGTAGTGTTTTTCGATCTTTTTTCCAAGACCCTATCATCCCAATTCATCCCCTCTTTTTCCTCATATTTCCCCACCCCAAGAAATAAAAGGGAAGCATAATTTTTTTATCAGCACCACTTGGGAAGAAAAGGGGCTGTAATTGTTAACAAAACATTTTTAAATGTACAGGTATTTGTGAAAACCAGTGAATGGAGGAAATGTTGGCAAGGACACAGAACAGTGAGCAGGTTCTTTGGGAGTGAGACTCTGCGAGAGGAACGACACTGGCCCAGGTCTGAGGTGGATGGCTGGTAGCCATCTTGGCTAGAAGGGGGAACAAACAATTGGCAGGATTCAAGGAGAGGGCCATACTGCAACCCCCAAAAGCAAGTCTCTAGTTTTTACTTCTAAGTGGATGTGCTTTCCAGACTTCAACGGGGTCTCCTCAGGAGGATCTGCTTTCCCATGTATAGAAATGATGCAGGAAGCCTAAGAGTATAACCCTATAATGGGGAAAATCCATTCGACCAGCAACTTTTGCACGATTATTTTTTGAAGGATCCTTGCTATCATTTTCAGTTTTACTGTCACTCGGATGGACATCACCAATATGGTACTGCTTCAGCATTTCTGTGGTATCATAGGAGTGACCTACACTTTCAACGCTTTCACTTGCATCTGCACCAGCTTGTTCCAGTAGAACTTCCTCTCCACTGGGATGCTTCTTGAGGAAGCTGGAGAAATTGTAGACTCGACCATGGATCACCAGCCATAGCTCATCGTCAAAGAGTTCCCCTTCACCACCTCTTCCTACCGGTGATAGGTGGGAAGTCTCTACCTCCTGCCCTTTCCTGTCCCTACTGCTACCTTCCACAGTTACCATTGGGATATCTAGCCTCTTCACTGCTAGCTGGGTTTCTGCTACTAGTTTCTTTGAGACCATTGCATAGAACTTTGTGCTTGTCTTTATCCTTTGAGGAAGAGAAAGTCTCAACTACATTAAATATAATTAATATAAATTAATTTATTGTGGTTTGTGCTTTATTTCTTAAGAATTCTTTATGTACCCTGTATCATGAAGAAAGTCTCCTTTGATATTCTTTTAAAAATGATAGTTTTGACTTTCATATCTTTTCCTTTAATATACATCTTTTTATGGTTAGAAATGGGAGTCAAATTTCATTTTCTCCAATGTGATCCTCTGACTGTCAAAACACCATTTATTGAAAAGTTTATATTTTTTATTGTATTATTACACACGATCTCTGTCATATATTAAGGACATTTACCTATCTCTCTGTGTTTGTAGCTCTCCCCTTTATTCTTTTGCAGTGGTTTCTTATTTCTTCACCCATACCATGTAAATTCGAATGATTTAACATAAATTATATTTTGAAAATGAGAGTTAAATTGAAAAAAAATATTTTAATTACACCTTGAAATGCTTCCAGAAAAACCCATGGAAATGGTTGTATTTCAGATGTGGAGTTTTATACTGTATATTTTTCTTCAAAATGAGTAGATGATGCTTTGGGGAGATATATCTGAATAGAGTGGTATTTACTCATTAGATATTTGGTAGTACTACTGTGTTTAATAAAATTGTGATTCTAGGAGGACAAAATAATAGGTGAAATATTTACTTTAAACCATAGGTTTCCATGGATGAGGTTAATTAAAGTAATAGGTGTTTTGCATGATTTTTTTTAACTGATAGAAATTTGTGCTTTTGAGCGTGTCAAGAGCTGAGAGAGAGCTGAGCTGAAAGATCCCTGAGCTGAGCTGAACCAGAGCTGACATGAAATATCAATTGATGAAGGTAGCAGATTTTAAAAAGTCTTTGCCAAATGGAAGTAAACAGAGAAACATTCAATCCCTTACTGTGATAATATAGAAGAGCATACAGGAAGAAAAGATGGCTAATTCCACCTGTTCATTTCCCCATGGAATGGGCCAGCAGGAGAGGGTCAAATGGATCAGCACCAGCATGGCAATCTCTCACTGCTGAAAGTGCCCCAAACAATAGACCCCTGCAGTTATATGGACCCAGAGATTTGGGATGGGAGGAGGGAAGGGAGCATAGCTGCGGTACCTGAAGAAGGCCTTGGCTTTGAGCCCCTGGGAGGGAGGCCTCCAAGTGGAGGAACCTCCCCTAGGAATTCATAAATGCACAAGAGCAGACCAGGCAAGAGGGCCTGAGTCTTTTTTCCTTTTATCACTGTATTATC
This sequence comes from Tolypeutes matacus, assembly GCA_026826555.1. NCBI lineage: Eukaryota > Metazoa > Chordata > Mammalia > Cingulata > Chlamyphoridae > Tolypeutes > Tolypeutes matacus. The sequence continues at coordinate 335,655 of JAKSZT010038841.1, read as the reverse complement.
GGATATCCAGTGTATTGTGACACCTTCCCCCTCTCATTCCCCAATGTTTCCCAAATTTTCATTTAATTTTCAAAGAAGTTTTAGGTCACAGCAAAGTCACACAAGGAATACAAGAGACTCCCACATACCCAACCTCCCTTCCCCTTCCCCACCCCATAATAAAACCTTTTTTAAAAAATGGATATTAGCATTGTTATAAGTGTTATACAGATAGTAAAATGTAGCAACTAAATATTGCCAATGATTTACAGTATAGTTTACAATTTAGATGGTACGGCTTAATAATTTTTGATGATATTTACCATGTCCTGTTTTAAAAAAAGGAATTTTTTTGTTTTTTTCCCATTTTTTTGAATGTTCCTATCCACTAATTATATTTTATTTTTAGTTTAGTGTTTTTTTTTTTCTTCTGAGTTTTCTTGTACTTATCTCTTGCATTTAAGCTTATCATTATCATTTCTTTTTCCTATTAATTGTATTTGGTTATTATATGGGCTTCATGTTCAAGGAAGGTTTATATCACAGAAGGGTTATAATGGGGGCTGCAGAGGATCATTGGTGGGGGATGTCTGGGATGGGGGATTCATAGGAGTAAGTTCATCTGAATATACATGAAAGATATATAAAATTGTTCAAATGATCAAGGGATGGGGCATGGTCACGGTGGGTAGACAATCACTCAATAAATGAGGGAATCTGAATTCCCAGCCTGGAGAACTCTACCACATTCTCCAAGGGAGCAGCAACAGTCCTCTGAGTGCAGGGGCTGTGTCTGGCAAAAAAGGATGGCCCACTGATGGGTTCTTGTAATTGATGACTAGCCTTATGAGTCTTTGCTCTTGTAATTGAAACTTAGCCCACTGTTATGGGGTGTCTAGGGGTTGCCACCTGAGATCCGCCTTGTTGCTCAAATGTGGCCTCTTTCTAAGCCAAACTCAGGATTTGAATTCATTACCTTCCCCCCAACGTGGGACATGACTCCTGGGGATGAGCCTCCCTGGCCACGAGGGATTAATACCAAGTGCCAACTGGCAACACGATTCAAAAAAGACCTTGAATAAAAGGGGGAAAGGTAAAGAGAAATCAGTTCATGTGGCTAAGAGACTTCAAAGAGAGTCAGGAGGTCATCTCAGAGGTAACGCTTATGCATACCTCAGTAGGATCTCATAGAACACCAAAGTGGATATCACCCCACACAGAGGGGCTCCTGAGGGCTCTGGAGACACTCAGGTCTTACATAAGGGGGGATAGCCCCAGAGATTGATTCCTTATTAGTGGGCTCTACTCTGGAATCTGTGCTCCTGAGAGTGACAGAGTTGGACTCAAATAAGTCCTCCCTGCACATGGTCCATCAGTCTCTTCTATTCAATCCTATATGTGATTGTTGGGGTTTGTAGGTGTACTTCCAAATACTGGAGCCTCTGGCCTGCCCATGTGCCAGCTGTGCCTGGAATCTCGGTGGAGCTGCAACTCCTACCCTACAGCTCAATGGACTCATCCAAGTCACCAGGCGAGGAGACGACAATGGGCAACAGCCATCCCAGGGAATGGAGAGGGCCTGCAGTTGCAGGCAGGATAATCCCATCCACCATATCCATGGGTTATAAGCCCTCTCTCACTTGTGGTGGAGTCGACATCACCATCCCAGTCCCCTCAGGATTGGGGGAAGAGCTATGGATTAGAGTGGACTTAATGGTATTCTGTTGTAGACATACTGTGATTCAAGCAATGGAAGAAATTATAACAGTGAGGTGGAGCCGGTGGCCACTGGATGCTTTCAGAGCAGGCAGGGGAAGGGCAGTTGAAATACAGGGGCTTTTTTGGGACTTGGGGGCTGTCCTGAGTGACATTAAAATGACAGATACAGGACTGTGTGGGAGAGAATGTGGTCTATGATGTGAACTGTGGTCTATACTTGGTGGCAACACCCCAGGATGTCTATATCCATTGCAGGTGATGTGCCACACTGATGAAGGATGTTTGTGTGGGATGTTGTGGGAAGTGTGGAAGGTGGGGAATATGGGAATCCCTATAATTTCTGTGTAATATTTAGGTAATCTAAGCACCTTTAAAATATATATATAACTGCCGCAGCCACCAAGAACAAAATAAAAGGGAAATGCCACCAATATTTATTTATGCTTACTACTCTTTGCTACATTTTGGGCTCATTTTACATTTCTAAATACAGAAACTGAAAGAAGACCATATCAAACTCTAAGAAGGCAGTTGTGCGATTTAATATTTGTGTGTATATATTAATATTCTTGAGAAGAAAAGAAATTCTCTTTCAAAGCAATAAAAATGTTATGGAAGGAAAAAAAAAAAGAGGGCCTGAGTCCTTTACTGCAATTCCCTTCAGAGGTAGCGAGGTACTGACTGTGCACCAAGTCTGTGTGGGAGAGCAGCTTTCCCTCTCTGTGGTTGCCAGTAAAGACTTTGTAATTGCCTCTGGTCAGGATTGAAAAATCACAGGAGAGGTTTTTTGTTTGTTTGTTGTTGTTGTTGTTGTTGTTTTAATCAAGTGCAGGTTTCTTCATGTCCACCTCTTGATTTTTCAGTACTCCAGTGGGAAATATAAGCTACAGCTCAACATTGAACCCAATGGGCTTACTTTGAGATGTGGTATAAATAAATGGGTTTTTAAATCTGAGGCAACAGCAGACCAAACCCATGACCAAAATCACTCCAAGCACAATGATCAGGCCTGTAAGGAATGTTAAATGTAGTTATGAATGTTAAACATTGCCAGGTTAGGAAAAAGATGTCTTATAATACAGTGGGTCTGTTTTAGAGAGCCAGGGACCTTCTTAAGTTTTCATATGAAACTTTTTTACCCGAGCTGAGGAACCAGTTTATTTATAGCACAGCTCTGACCTGTAAGTGGAAGCTTACCTGAATGCTTTCCAGTGCTGAGGCAGTGCCTTGATGGAGTACACATATGGAAGCAAAGTTTCAGAGGGCACACTGGGTTCCCTTGAAAAAGGCCTTACAATATTCGGGTACCTCAATCAGAACATATATATGTTCATTAGGTATTTAAGTTCACCAGGCTGCCAATATGACCTCTCATTGCCCTGGCCTTCTGCACTAGGGTTCCTAGCCTAGGGCTAGTACTTTAGTTTAGTCCTTGGTTTAAAATGACCACCTAAGGTATTCAGTTTCAAACAGTTTTGTTTGTCCATGATGACAGCGCATTTGTGTCATGATTGTGGACATCTGGAGGTGTTCTGCTTGGACAATGCAGGAGCTGGGGCCAAATCCTTTGCTTCATAATAGGCGCTTTCCGGTATGTTTTAGGTCAGCAGTTAATTGAATGCAAAGCATGCATAGCATCTTGGAAAGGCAGCCTGTGAGTATTTCTTCAGAAGGAGGGAAAAGTTTTCAGGAGCAGTTCTCAAAAACAAAGGTCATTAATATGGTCTTCTCCTCGGCACCTGCCTAGGTTCTGGTTTGCTGTTTTTATTAGTGTGCCCATTTACTTTATATATATATAAATTCCCTACTCTTATTTGAATCTTCTATCAAAATATATTCATTTGCCTGTGAATTGGGAAACTTTAATGAATAATTAGTTTGTTAAGTTTAACAAAAAATTATTTACTAATTTTATTTTGAAGAAACACCACTACAAATTTAATTTATCTCAAGGATATACAGGAGTAATTCTTAAAAAGCAGGTATTGAAAGAAAGCTAGTTCTCTTGAGATTGAGAATGACAGTTAACCAAGTCTCATGGAAGGTATGACCCATAAGTATCCTGACAAAAGGAAAAAATATGTAAGTAAAGAATCCAGAAGCAGAATGGTTGTTAAAAGTGTATATACCTGATAAGGGATTCCATGAATTTTATCCAGTGAAGAAGGAGGCAAGATCATGGATGTTACAAACCTTTTAAATATTTCAAAGATATATTCATGTTATGGAAGATAATCTCTGACTTTTCAGGTATATGTGTATATTATATTTGATTTATTTCTTTGACATTACTAATGAATAATTCTCAGACACAACACTGTTATACCTCAGGATCATTTGCATACTTAATTATTTCTTCCTCATATGACATAATTTTGTTCATAAGGTAGGATGGATTTTTCTGATTCAATTGTTAACTTTATGTTATTTTTTAATATGGTACCTGAAGATCTGTCTGTGAATACACAGTTTGACTCAAAATATTGGAAATATATTGATACCAAAATTCCCTTGATATTGAAATAGTGGAAGCATCAAGTATGAGATACTTCTTGAGCCAGATTTAAAAGGAGAGCTAAGAAATTTACAGGCAAAAAAAAAAAAAAAAGAGTTATGATGGCATTTCATGGAAATCAATCAAAGTAAAAAAAAATCAATATTAAAACATCAGTGGAAATGTAAAGATTTCCGGTGTAGTTTTTACAATGAGCAATTTCTGGTATTTATTTGCTGGATAATATGAAGCAACCATGCTCTATGCTGATCATTTAATACATTACTATATATCATATTTTTAAAAATAAACAAGGAATTAACAATCTCACTCATTATGCTATTGTCCAGATTTAAAATTGTGAAGCAAATGTTTACTAAAGATCCCTGATATACTAAAGCATAGAAGAAAAGTCCTGGACTCTCTGCATAGCCATAACTATTCATTTGACCATCATGGTGCCTGTGTGGTAATATTTAGAATAATTAAATTTGAGAATTTTTATAGACTGAGGAAAAAGATGCAACCTGGGTAGATGGAAGATAGGAAGGAGACATTAATGTTCAAGGGCTAATTCATGATTCTGATAAAGCAAATATTTAAAAATATTTTTTTAAAAAGATGTACATCTAGGTCAATTCAGTAACATGCACCATAGGTCATTTGTATTCACCTTAACCACTGAGTAATGTTTTCATAGTTAATAAATTATCTGCTTAACATAATTTCCATACTTTAGAAATTGAGAATATTAGAAAAACCATCTGTGGGAGCTCTTTGGTTAAAGCATCTTTGAAATGGTTTAGGGCCTGCTTGTAGGAGGTGGGCAACATGGGAATCCCAGTGGGTTCTGTGTAATATTTTGGGTAATCTAAGCACCTCTTAAAATATATGTATATGTATATATATAACATTTTTGTAAGCAAATACACATATATGCATATATATTTATATATCATTTTGCAAATGTTTGTATGTATTGTGAGAATTTTGATTTTTACCCATAATAAAAAAATATATATATATATCAAAAAAAAAAAAAAAAAAGAAAAGAAAACTGCTTATCAGTTTTTGCTGAAAACAGTAGGAACATTCTTGCTTTGCTCTGTTACTTAGTTAGGGCTTTCTGCCTCTCCATTATCTCCTGCACAGCCCAGAACTTTCTGAGCCCCTGCTTGTACACACTGACCTTGTGCTTTGTGAAAAGAGAATAAATACTATGATGAGAACCAGCAAATAATAACAGCTCCTTTAGCTGTTCTCCCCCTTGCTTCTCTCAACCTCAGTGTTCAGAGTAATTGTTTACACCATCGTGGGCTCTCCTCCACAGATCCCCACAAGACTTTGCAGGATGGATTCCTGTAACCACCTACAATAGAAAGGATAATATAGAAAACAATTTGCACAAAATATTTTGCAATAATTTATAATAGAAATTCATCTGAATAAAACCAATGTAAGCAATACAACATTTTTATTAGTATATAAAAAATTGTCACAAGAATTGAAAAATGTATTTGTAAAGACATGGGATTTTATATAAGAAAATATTAATAAAATACAAATTCTAAACATGTATAATTATAATTCTTAATTCTAGGTTCCTGGCAAATGAAAATAAAACAGTACTAAAATTCTACTTCAACATAACTAGTTTTAGTAATAAAATGTAATGTTGAAATAAGGTTTCTTTACACTTTGAACTGCTTCAAGACAAGCAGAATTTAATACATTATAGTTAGCAAAATTATTTTTGAATGTGGAGATTTCTGCAACCTAGAAAAGCATAGAGGAAAAAGACTTGGCCAGAATGTGAACCCTTCACTAAATATTGGAATTCATGCCAGATGATGAAAGGATGCTATGGGTAGGAGTATTGTCAGCTGGAATGTTTCTCTTAGATTCTGTGTGCAGGTGAGAAAGTCAACTAGAGTGGAAAGAAAGGAAAAGAAGGGAACTTGAGGTACACACACCCATCTAAATCAAATATATTTTCATGGTCGATGTTACAAAGGAGGAATGACAGAATTCATCTACATTTCCCAGAAAGCACCTAAAATTAAAGAAAGTTGAAGACTAATCATTTGTCTCATATGGAATTAAATTTCAGATGATCCTCAGAACTATTCATGAACTTTGTTACAGAGACAATTTCTAGGTCATATTGCCATAGATGGGGAGATGAAGACATCCTTGTTCCCTGAAACATGAAGAGATTGAGTAACAGCTGTGTAGTGGTAGAATCCTCTGGTCTATATATAAACTTTCTCACAGGGCAAGTCTGCTTTAATATTTGATATTGTAGAAAATGAGAATATAATCACTGGATGTGTTCAGGCTTAGTTTTAGGTATATTTTAAGAAATACTGTATATGTGGCTCAGTGATTGAAAGATTATTCAAATTTAAATCAGATAGGAAATATTTACACTTGCTTAGATTCTATTAAACCATGAGTGTTGTAGTTACTATAGCTCAGCAGAGTAGGGGTAGAAATCAAAAAAAGAAATTTGTGCATTTACTGATTTTTAATGATTGCCATTTCTTGATTTCCTGTATCCTGATTTCTAGGATAGAAGTTTTTCTTTGATGCCAGTGTTTGTTTTTGCTTATTATTTGTTGATATTGTGGATTAGCTTCATTTTGCTCTTTAGAGTTATCTTATAATTTTATACCCTTACTTCCAGGTTGACTGCAGCATATAAACTGCACACGAGCAATCTCACCATCTTCACAGAATTTGTCCTCATGAATATGTCAAGCTCCCGGGAGCTACAAGTTGTGCAAGGTCTGCTGTTTTTAGTGATATATCTGGGAGCTATGACTGGGAATCTTGTAACTGTTACTGTTATTGTGACTGACCTTCATCTACACTATCAAATGTATTTCTTACAGGTAATTTATCCCTCATAGATCTTTGCTGCATTTCAGTTACTGTTCCTAATTTTGTTGTGAATTCTCTGACAGGCAATAAATTGATTTCACTCTCAACAGGTGCTGCTCTGATTTTCCTGTTTATTTTTTTGTTGTTGCCACAGTATTGGCCTTCTTTGTGGTGATATCCTATGACCACTATGTTGCCATTTGCCACCCTGTGCACTATAGGCTCACCATCACCCCACGTCTGTGCACACAGGCAGCTGGTGGCTCATGGGCAAGTGGGTTGGTCTATTATTCTCTCCACGCAAGCAGCATATTCAGGCTTCCCTTCACAGGTTCCAATGTGATCCATCAATATTTCTGTGATATACCTCAAATTTTGGATTGCATCTTCACATGTTCAGTTTTCTGAGTTTGTTATCATAGTTATAAGTGTAAGTCTTTGCTTATTATGTTCTACCTTATTGTTTATGTCATATAGCAATATATTTTCAATGGTGTTTAGCATGCATTCCATGGAAGCCCATAATAAAGCCTTATCCACCTGCACTCCACAGTTGGCAATTTTATTTATATTTACAATGTCTGGGATTATTGCTGTCTTAGGTCCCATTGCAGATAAAGCATCTCTTAGCAATCTGCTCACAGGCATGTTCTACACCATGGTGCCCCCACTTATGAACCCCCTCATCTATAGTCTCCAGAACAGAGAGATTAACACTGTTCTAGGCAGAATGTTCCATAGATATTTTGAGCTCCCAATAGGGCTTTCTTTGGTTAAAAAAAAATTAAAAATACAAAGTCAATGAAGTTTAATTTATATTTTATATATGTTTTTAAATTTGAGTCTTTTCCTATAAAATTCTAAAATCTCTGGACTGTACTTATCTTGTTATTAACATGTGACAGTAAGCTAGAAAACTCCATCATAATTTTTCATTCTTAATTCTATATTTTTGTAATTCATGTATTTTTCTTGAATAGACTTTCAAACTCTAAAAAAATGTTTTGGAAAAGTATTATTGTGGTTTAGAGCAAAAAAACAATGTATGGCATCATACGAAAAAGACCATGCCTTCTATATCAGTGCTTAAACAGGTGGTAATGCTTTTTATGTATTTCCATGGTACTGGATACTGCCACCCTGGAAGAAAATATTGAGTGTTTTGGTTTAGAGAAACATTCTTTGTAAATTTCTCCCCTTGATTCACTCATATGCATTTTACTGCTCAAAATATTAAAGTGATTAAAACTAAGAGACAAATATGGAATTGAGGAGTCAACATGGGTATAGCACAGAGACCTGTATTAATGTTGGAATACTTGAGATTTGTTTGCTTCATTCAAAAGGGGCATATAAAGCCCCTGCCCTTTAATGCAAGATAATTTGCAAGTTTTAGGTTTTATTTATCTTGGTATAAAAGATGTATGCTACTCTTCTTTCATTTAAGCTTCTGCATGAAGAAAAACAGAATTCATTAGTTATAAAATGGAGTAGATATAGCAAGAGTGGTATTGGATTTGTCTGCAGAACACCCAGTCTTGCTAATACTATGTGATTCACTTTTCCCATAAGTAAGACATAAAAGTTATGCTCTCAAGATTTTAAAAGTTTTAATTTTCTGATTCCTAAAGGCTTAGCCAGTATTCTGGTAGCCTAAGAATATATTATCCCCTTTATATCCAAGAATTTAACCTTTTGATGGCTTCCTTTTTAACTCCAGGATCCTAGTAGAAAATATGTACTATGTAGAAACTTAAGTTCATTTATATTCAACTGCACATTGTACAATTTACAAAGTCTCATTATGGCTCAGTATGGATGATTAGATATAGAAGCAAGAAGTTGATGATGAACTCAGCTCTCCTTTTATCAAAATTAGTAATCCTAGGAAAAATCTGAACTTTTTTTCATATTTACCCAATGACTGAAATATAAACTTATATTTTAAATGTTTTGACAGTTGAGGGAACCACCATATTTCTTTGTAAAATTTAGTTGTTCCTACCTGAATTTTCTTCCTATCTGGTTCCTAAGAAAAGGCATCAATGATTTTATATTAAAGTAACAACTTTAAAAAGATTAACTATACCCTTTCTGAATCTTTGCATATGTGAATATGTCTTTATATTTCATCATGTCTTATTATATTTGTGTTTATATTCACATGTATAATTTCTGTCAACATTAATTCCCTCCAGATATTTGACTATCTAGGTCCATTGAATTCTATTTCTCAGTGGCTCCTGATAAAAATCTAAGTCTTCAGATTCTACTTCTTTCATTTTCTTGATATTATATGTTATTTTATTTTATGCATTTCTTGACAATCAATATTTCTAAGTTTCTGTTTTAATTAAAGTACCTGGCATGTAGTATGTTATCTTAATCAGAAAACTTTAGTTTTCTATTCCTGAAAATTTTCTCTATGGATTTTATTTATGTAATATTTAATCACCAATTTCATTTTTATCTCAGGAATTGTATGATCATTTATTTTGTCCATATTTTCATTATAAATATATATTATGAGATATATTCTTCAAGGTTTCTTCAAACATATGAAATGAACTTCTGATTAAAGAAATTCTGTACACACAAATAATATCCTCTAGTACTTTTTCTCTTTAGTCTGTAATATGTATTTCTCATAGCACCATTAAGATGTAAAATTATCCTTTATCTCTCTGAATATATTAATTAGATGTCTTAAAATGTCACACTTTCACATTTAGTGTCTCAGCATACTTGTGGCTACCTAAAAATTATTTCTTTATGTTTATTTTCATTCACAATCTCAATTTCTGTCAATGCTTTCTGCCAAACATCCCTTCAGAGCCCCATGGATTCCACTACCTACTCCCATAGGTGCCCCACAGCATCTTCTGGTTTTCCAGAACAGCGTCTTGCTTAATTGGTTACCCTGCTCCCTGTGCCAATTTTATTAAGAGCTGAGTTCAGCTGCAAGGTGTCAAATGTAAGGGATGCCTCCTGAGAGACTCCTTGTTGCTCAAATGTGGCTTCTCTCAGCATATGAATGCATTACTCAGCATATGAATGCATTACCTTCCCCCTAGCATGGCCACTCAGCATTTGAATGCCCAATTCAGCATATGAATGAATGCATTTCCTTCCCCCCAGCATGAGACATGAATCCAGGGGATGAGTCTCTCTGGCACTGAGGGATTCCTATCAAGCACCAACTAGCAATGCAACTGGAAAAAGACCTTGAATAAAAGGGATAAAAGGGAAAGACAATGAGTTTATATGGCTAAGAGACTTTAAAGTGAGTCAGGAGGTCATCCCAGAGGTAATGCTATGCACATCTCAGCAGGATCTCATAGACTTTCAAAGTGGATACTACCCCAAATTGTGGTGCTCCTGAGGGATCTGGAGACACCCAGGTCCTATGGTCAGGGCAGATATCTCCAGAATTTGGTGCCTTGCCAGTGGGCCCAACTTTGAAGTTTGTGCTCCTGAGAGTGGCACTGTCTTTCTTGCACATGGCTCATCTGTCCCTTCTATTTACACCTATACTTGGTCCTGGAGTTTGGAAGTGTAGAGCCAGAGACTTGAGTCTTTGGGCTGCATATGTGCCAGCTAGGCCCTGAACCTCAGCAGAGTTGCAACACCTACTCTACAGCTCATTGGACTCACCCAGGACAAATGACAGGGAGATGATGTTGGATAATGGCTGTCCCAGGGAATGGAGAGAGTCTGCAGCTGCAGGCAGGATAGTCTCACCCATCTTCCCCATGGGATATAAGTACCCTCTCAATTGGAGGTGCGTTGGATGTCACCATCCCAGAATCCTTGGAATTGGGAGAAGAGCTATGACTAGAGTGGACTCACTGGTATTCTAATATAGACATATTGTGATTCTAGTAATGGAAGAAATTATAACATTGATGTGTAGCCAGGGGCCACTGGAGACTCTGGGGGCAAGGAGAGGGAAAAACAAATGTAATACAGGGTTTTTTGAGATTTGGGAATCATCCTGAATGATGTTGCAATGACAGATATAGGCCATTTTATATCATCACATAACATGCAGAACTGTGTGGGAGGGAGCGTAGACTACAATGTGATCTATAGTCCATGCTTAATGGTGAAGCTCCAGGATGTGTTTAACAATTGCAATGAATGTGCCACACTAATGAAGGATGTTCATGTGGGAGGGTATGGGAGGTGTGGGGAGTGGGGCATATGGGAATCCCTATATCTTTTGTGTAACATTTATATAATCTAAGTATCTTTAAAAAATTTTTTTTTAATGTGAAAAAAATAATACTTTTTATAATTAAAAAAATTTAAAAAAGGAAGTGGCTGATTAAATACTCAAAGCCAAAATGCTAGTAATAAGTGGGACCTTTAGTCACTTACTGTGAAATATAAGCAGGAGGTTAAACAGGAAAGACAAGGAATAAACTTTGTCTCATTATGGTGTGGAAAGCTGCCCCTGGGGGAGGGACAGATGGATCAGCACAGACATGGAGATGACCTCACTGCTGAGGGAGCACCTGAAAAACGTTTCCTGCAGTTTTATGGATCTTGGACTGGGAGTTTAATATACTGAGTATTGAGAAGGAGATGTGAGAGTACCCTTAAGGTCTCCTCACTTCCCTCCAATAAGGAGTTCTCAGCTGAGGCTATTGAGGAAGGCCTAGGTTTGTGGCCCTGACCAGAGGCTCCTAATGGAGGCACCTGGGATAGGAATGTGACAGTGCTCAAGAGCAAACCTGGCCAGGAAACTTGAATCCTTGACCACAACTTCCTTCAGAGACTGGAACACACTGTCTGGGCAACATCTGTTGTTATGAAGGTAGCTTCACTTATGTGGACTGTCAGGTAAAGATTTTGTAATTGTCTATGGTCAGGCATGAAGAAAACACTCAGATTTTAACCAAGAGTTGGACTCCTGCGAGGGAACAGATAATGATTAGATTAGAATCAATACATTATAGAAATGGGGACAAATATATTTCAAGCTTTTTACAGTAACCTTAAATAAATGAATAAATATTAATACATATGTGGTAATTTCATTGGACAAAGATTAACACTAAATTTAATCCATATTTTGCAGGGCATTTTAGCTCTACATTGCTGAACAGAAAGTAAGAATGTATTATATTCCAAATCACACTTAGAGTTTGAACCCATAATTATGAAAATAATCCTAATATAATCTCTTCAGTATCCTAGGGATTTTCCATGTTTATCTCCATTTTCATCACCTTTTATTCATCCATGAAGGTAACCACTCTCCTTACTAGAAATGCAGGGTCATAACATGTGTATCTGAATTTTAATATATAAAGTCTAGGTTGGATCATTATTCAAAATATCAGGGTTTTTGAGATACCCCTCTCTGCAGTGCCCTTGTAAGAGTGAATAATAATGTCCTAATTCATTACTGCCAGACCAGGCCACAGGTGTATGTCTTTTTAACATTTTTTTAATTTTAACAAATCAATTTTCTGGATACATATTAATAACACAAAAAATATGGAATGCTTCATGAATTTGCATGTCATCCTTGCACAAGGGCCAGGCTAATCTTATCTGTATCATTCCAATTTTATTATATGTGCTGCTGAAGCAAGCACTGTGCACTATCATTTTTTTTTTTTAATTTTTAAAAAAGATACTTAGATTATATAAATGTTACACAAAAAATATAGGGATTCCCATATATCCCACCTCCCACACCTCCCACAACCTACCGAAAAATATCCTTCATTAGTGTGGCACATTATTTGCAGTTGATAAACACATCCTGGGGCTTTGCCATTAAGCATGGACCATAGTTTACATTGTAGAACACACTCTCTCCCACACAGTTCTGCATGTTATATGATGATATGAAATGGCCTATATCTGTCATTGCAATGTCACTCAGGACAATTCCCAAGTTCCAAAAAAGCCCCTGTATTACAACTGCTTTTCCCTCTTCCTGCCCCCAGAGCCTCCAGTGGCCTCTGGCTCCACATCAATGTTGTGATTTCTTCCATTTCTTGAATCACAATATGTCTATAGTAGAATACCAGTAAATCTACTCTAGTCCATAGCTCTTTCTCCCATCCTGAAGATTCTGGGATGGTGATGTCCACTCCACCTCCAATTGAGAGGGGGCTTATATCCCATGAGGAAGATGGATGGGATTTTCCTGCCTGCAGCTGCAGACTCTCTCCATTTCCTGGGATGGTTGTTGTCCATCATCATCTCCCCGCCAGTTGTCCTGGGTGAGTCCAAGGAGCTGTAGAGGAGAACTTGCTGCTCCACTGAGGTTCTGGGCCCACCTGCCACATGGACATTCCAAAGACTCAAGTCTCTAGATGTACACCCACAAACTCCAGCACCAAGCATAGGTTTGAATAGGAGGGATAGATGAGTCATGTGCAGGGAAGACATAGTAGAGTCCAACTCTTTCACTCTCAGGAGCACAAATTCCAAAGTAGGGCCCCACTGGCAAGGCACCAAACTCCAGAGGTATCTGCCCTGACATAGGACCTGGGTGTCTCCAGCGTACTCAGAAGCCCCACTATTTGGGGTGATATCCACTTTGGAATTCTATGAGATCCTACTGAGAAGTGTATAAGCACTACCTCTCAGATGACCTCCCAACTCGTTTTGAAGTCTCTTAGCCACATAAACTCATTTGTCTTTACCTTTTCCCTATTTTATTCAAGTTTTTTTTTCCAATTGCATTGCCAGTTGGTGATTGGAACCAATCCCTCAGTGCCAGGGAGTCTCATCCCATGGAGTCATGTCTCATGCTGGGAGGAAGGCAATGAATCCTGGCCTAGAGAGAAGCCACATCTGAGCAACAAGGAGGCTCTCAAGAGACAACCTCTGGGCCACCCCATATCAATGCACTAAGTTTCAATTTCAAGAGCAAAGACTCATAAGGCTAGTCATCAATATCAAGGGCCCATCAGTGGATAATCCTCCTTTGCCAGTCACTGTCCCTGCACTTGGAGGACTGTTGCTGCTCTCTTAGAGAATGTGACAGAGCTCTCCAGGATGGCAATTCAGTATTCTCTCATTTATTCAGTGATTCTTCACCTGCAGTGACAATGCCCCATGATCATTTGAACATTTTTATATAACTTATGTTTATGCTCAGGTGAACCTCCTTCCATGCATCCCCCATCCCTGACAACCCACACCAACAATCCTCACCCACCCCAGTTGCAACCCTTCTGTGATCCAAAGCCTCTTCAAAGATGAAGCCATTATAATAGCTGAATACAATTAATAGGAAAATGAAACAATAATGATAAGTTTAAATGTAAGAGATAAAATACATAAAAATTTTCTAAAAACTAAAACTAAACTAAAATTTAAAAACCAGAACATTAAAAAAATGAAAAATAAAAAAAAATTTTTTTGACCTTTTGCCTTTCATCACTGCAATATCTGGTGACCAGTCTGTACCACAGCACCCTACCCCTCTCATTCCCCAGTACCTCACCACTTTTCATTCTGTTTTCAAAGATGTCATAGGTCACAGCAAAGTCACACACAGAACACATACCCAACATCCTGCCCCTTTCCTCCCCCCCATATTATTACCTTTTTATATATGGATGGTAGCATTGTTATAACTGATATACAAATAGTGAAACATAGCCACCAAGCATTGTCAATGGTTTACACCATGGTTCACACTTCAGACCATACACTTTTACAAATTCTGATGATATTTACCATGTCCTGTGTCCATCACTGTATGGTAATGAAGAACATTTCCACTGACCACTAAATACCACTGTTTGATCTATTCTATTCCCCCCACCCCATCCCCCCAGTGCCTATGACAACCCCCTGGCTTGACTCGTTGGATGCAAGATTCACAATTACATGCAACAAGAGGTCTTAACACACTGGTTTGTCCTTCCCCATTAGGAACTGCCCTTGCTCTCGAGAGACTCCTGCCTGTCTATTTCTGACCAAATCTGTCCTCCCAAAGATGGGAGTCCAACTCATTCCTGCTCATTATGTGGGTCTCCAACCACTGATACAACACATTATGACAGACTGAACACTCACACACTCCCTAGAAGCCGGCTCAGGTGCACCCTGTCCAGAATGCCCCCTCGACCAACATCTTAAACCAGTGACTCTTCCTTGTCATATTGCCATAAGAGCATACCCACCTCTGTACTTTCAACATCATACCCACAATCCCCAGTGTTCACCCTGACCCTCTCCCAACCCTCCCCCCAGTATCCTGTGCCTTCTAACCCACTGTTCCCAATCTACCCACCTGTCATCCCTGCACCACCCAACCCAATAATATCACTACCTTCCTGTCTTATCCCTTCAATACAAACTACACTCTATCATTTTACCATAGATTACGTCCGTATGGGCGATGGTTCACATGAAGCTGCCTGGTCATGGGCTCTTCTCACTTAGGAGATTTTTGATGACTGAGTCTATCTCTTTACTTGTAATTGGACTGTTGAGTTCATCAGTTTCTTCTTTCATCAATGTAGGCTGCTTGTGATTTTCTAGAAGTTTGTTCATTTCCTCTTAATTATCATTCTTGTTGGCATATAATTTTTCAAAGTATCCTCTTATGATACCTTTTATTTCTGTGGGTTAAGTGGTGTCATCTCCTTCCTCATTTCTTATTTTGTGTATTTGCAGCTGCTCTCTCTTTTTCTTTATTAGTCTAGCTAAGGGTTTGTCAATTTTATTGATCATCTCAAAGAACCAGCTTTTGGTTTTTAAAATTTTTTCTTGTGTTTTCTATTTCATTTAGTTCTCGTCTAATCTTTGTTATTTCCTTCTTTATACTTCCTTTGGGGTTACTTTGTTGTTTTTCCAATTCTTCCAGGTGTGTAGTTAGGTTGTCAATTTTAGCTCTTTCTTCTTTTTTGATATATATATTTTATGGCTATGAATTTCCCTCTCAGTACAGGTTTAGCTGCATCCCATACGATTTTATATATTGTGTTGTAATTTTCATTCATTTCAAGGTACTTACTGATTTCTTTTTAGATTTTCTCCTTGACTCACTGTTTATCTAAGAGTGTGTTGTTTTACTTCCATATCTTCGTGCCTAATTTGGTTCTCTGACCCTTAGTGATTTCCAATTTCATTCCATTGTGGCCAGAGAAATTACGTTGTATAATCTCATTCTTTCTGAATTCATTGAGTGTTGTTCTGTGGCTTAGCATGTGGTCTATCTTGGAGTATGATGCATGTGCATTCAAGAAGAATGTATATCCCACTGTATTTGGGTTTAGCGTTCTGTATATACCTATTAGGTACATATCCTCTAATGTATTATTCAGAGCCTTTGTTTCACTGTTGATTCTCTGTCAAGATGTTCTAATGTTGACAATGGTGTATTAAAGTCCCCCACTATAATTGTAGAGACATTTATGTCTCCACTTAGTCTTTCCAGTGTTTGTCTCTTGTATTTTGAGGTGCCCTGATTATTGCATAAATGTTAACGATTGTTCTTTCTTCTTGAAAGTTTACCCCTTTTACTAATATATAGTATCCATCTTTGTCTCTTACATTAGTTTTGCATTTAAAGTCTATTTTGTCCAATATTAGTATGGCTACTCCCGCCCTCTTTTGGTTGTTGTTTGCTTGTAAAATTGTTTTCCAGCCATTCACTTTCAGCCTCCTTGAATCCCTGGTTCTAAGGTGAGTTTCTTGTACACAACATATGGATGGGTCATATTTCCTTATCCATTCTGCCAATCTGTGTCTCTTGACTGGTGAGTTTAATCCACTCACATTCAGTGTTATTACTCTCAAGGAATTTCTTACAACAGTCATATTTTCTTTTGGTTTATGTATGACATATGTTGTTTTTATTTTTCTTTATGTCTTTTTAGTTGTTCTTACACTCTCCTCCAACTCTCTATCTCCTGATTTTTCCTTTCAACCTCTAAAACTTCCTTTAGTATTTCTTGAAGGGCAGTTTTCTTATTGGCATATTCTCCTAAGTTCTGTTTATCTCTGAATATTTTGAACCCTCCATAATTTTTGAATGCCAGCTTTGCTGGATAGAGAATTCTTGGCTCGAAGTTTTTTTCTTTGAGGACATTGTCTATGTCATACTATTGTCTTCTTGTGTCCATGGTTTCATATGAGAAATCAGCATTTAATCTTATTAAGCTTCCCTTTTATGTTTTGTTTCTCTTTTCTTTTGCTGCCTTCAGTATTTTGTCTTTGTTTTGGGCATTGTTCATTTTGACAAGTATATGGTTTGGAGTAAGCCTGTTAGGATTTACAGTGTTTGGGGTGTGCTGCACTTCCTGGACATGTACTTCCATCTCCCTCAATAACCATTATTTCTTCAACACTCCTTCTGTTTCCTTTCCCTTCTCTTCTCCCTCTGAGATGCCTATAATGGATATGTTTGTGTGGTTTGTGTTGTCATTTAAATCCCTAAGTCCTTGTTGGATTTTCTTCTATCTTTTTATCTATCTCTTTGCTTTCAGATGTACTATCTTCTACATCACCAATTCTTTCTTCTGTCTGTTCAAATCTGTTGTTATATGATTCCAATGTCTTTTTGATTTCTTGAATTGTGCCATTGATCACCATCATATCCGTTATCTTTTTATGTATGTTTACAATTTTTTCAGTATGTCCTCTTAATATCCTTAATCTCTTCCTTCACTTTATTAAGTTGGCCTGTGATATTTGTTTGGACAGCTCTAATTAGTTTTTCAATGTTCTGTATCTCTTCCTAATTTTTATTTTCTTCATTGGACTGGTCCATGTCTTCCTATTTCTTAATATGGTTTGTAATTTTTTGTTGCCCTCTGGGTCATCATTTGTCTTGATGGGTTTTTTCAGTTGATCAGCTTCTCTCTGTGCTCTAGAGTATTGTTTAACTCTGGGTTTTGTGGGTGTGTTAAGTTTTCTCTGTGACACTTTGTTCTTGTTCTATTTCCTTGCTGTTTTCTATGTTCTGGTTTTACCTTGAACAATCTCTCCCTGTCCAGTTCCCTCCAGTTTGATGCCCCATAGGCTCCCACTCCTTGGGCTCCCAGAACAGCTCACTTGAGCAGGATCCTTTCCCCAATCAGCTGTCTTTGGCATGAGACTTGGTTAGCATCCATGTAAACTGATGCCATCTTGCCTTCCCCAACATGTGTATGACTTTACCACTTCTCATTCTGCCACAAGAAGTAGTACATCTCAAATACAAGCTGCTCCAGCAGCCTGGACAAAGAATGTACATGGTGTAGAACAAAGTCAGAGTCAATACACATGGAACATGTGTCATAACTCAAAAGTAATCTTTGTAGCTCTCAGCATAATGAATGAAGACTTATTGGTGACTGTAACCTTATGTGATCATATCTGGGTGATATAATATTAAACAGTTTTCCAAAACTTCTGTTTCAGCTTATACACAAACACACCAATAATGTGTGAAGAGTTCCTTTGCTTCACATCCTCATCAACAATTGGGGTTCCCAGATTGTTTTGCAATCTATTGAATTTGTTGTTTACCTCATTATAGTTATACTTTTTATTTTCCTTCAATAAAAATTTGTTATGTGTAAATGAGATATTTGTGCTTCTTTGAAATCCTTTTCTAGGCCTTATAAGTGACATTTATTTTCACTTGGTTTATGGTGTGCATTTCTGTGCTCTTGTGTTGTATCTAGGAAAAAAAATTCTTCATCTTAATGCAATCAAATTCACAAAAAATTTCAGCTTTGTTTTTATATTTTTTCCTCCTTCTTCTCCTTATTCTAACCTTCCTCCCCCAATGTAATTATTTCCCACTTTAAGGTTCTGAAGACTTCTTCCAAAATATTACAATATTTGGCATCCTTGTTAAAAATCAATTGGCTATCCTCCAGAAGTGGAAAAAAGACAGGTAGTTTTCCTGTGCATAGGGGAAGTGTTGGGGCACAAAATGAATGGTATGCAGGTGGCTGGCAAGTGGGGGACTTGATGGGCATGGGGGAAAATGGCACAGCCATGGGGCAAGTAGCACATAGGTGCTATGAAGTGGGTCTTTTGGGGTACAGAGGTAACTGGTGGGACCATGGGGGGAGTGGCACACAGGAGGCTAGCAAGTTGGGAGGCAATTTTCAGATATGGAAGGGAGCAGCAGGGCCACAGGTTGAGTAATACATGAGTGACCTGTCAAGGGGATCTTGCCAGGTATGTGGGGAAGTGTTGGGAGCACAGGGCATGTGGCAAGGCCAGCCAGGTGGGCCTTGCTGGGAGCAGAGGAAGGAGACTGGGTAGCTTGTGAGGGAAGCCTCACTGTCATAGTGAGGTGCATGCAGTCACTGGGAAAAAAGAATCAGCTGTGCTCAGATTTGGGAGCCAGGGGACCACAGTACACGATCCAGGAAGGATCAAGGACATGGGGACTGAGAGAGGCCAATGTAGAGGAATTGACTTTTTGGACTGATTTGTGCAATATTCATGGGTCCATGATTTGGTTTATACCAGTTAAACAAAGGCAATTCTAAAAATTTAGAATAAGCTATATGAAATGTCAAAGAATAACATTAAAACAAATCCAAAGAACAACAGAAAATAGTCAAGAGAGAAACTGACCAACAGAGTAAATACATCAAAATAAACAGATGCCTAGACATCAGCAAAAAACTACAAGTCAGTCTAACAAAAAGGAAGATGTGGGAGAGTAAAAAAACAAAGTAAAAAGACATAGGAGGAGGTTGGGACAAGATGGCTTTAGTGTAGGAGGGCACACACTGCAAGCTCCCAGAGCAAGGCGGATTGTGGACGGGGTCCTACCCGGGGGTCTGTGCTTTGTGTGTGTGGAATAAGAAGCTTGGGATATCTATCTGCATGGATCAACGGTGTGGACGGGATGGTCGAGATTCGTGAGTTTTAAGCCTGCCGGTGGTGGTTGGCACAGACGGCTGAGCCCTGTGGTTAGGGAAAAAAAAATAAAACGGCCGGTTGGAGCATGAGCAGGGTTCGACAACTGGGAGTCAGGGCCTAGTGGGAGGGGGCACTCTCTGAGGGGGGGCTCTGGTAAAGGGGCGAGAGAGTTTTATTTGCTGGGGATTTGGCTGCCTGGAGCCCCTTGGACCTTGGATGAAAAGAACAGCTGGA
The DNA here is from genome assembly GCA_026826555.1 of Tolypeutes matacus. Lineage (NCBI taxonomy): Eukaryota > Metazoa > Chordata > Mammalia > Cingulata > Chlamyphoridae > Tolypeutes > Tolypeutes matacus. The sequence continues at coordinate 315,494 of JAKSZT010038841.1, read as the reverse complement.
GCGAATCAGCACCTGGTGGAGGGGAGGAGTAATTCTGTTTGGGGAGGAAGTTGATTTGCCTAGCTGCCCAGGGATAAGCCCCAGGCCGCTGCAGAGCCAGGAAGAGGGGGCACTCTCCAAAACAGCCAGGGTTCTGTTGGAGGACAGGGAAGGGAAATTATTACTATTTTTTTGTCTTGGATCTGGCTGCCTGAACTGCCCCATAGCTTTGGGGAGCAGACAAGTCTGCCTGAAGTAGCATCAGGCCTAGAGGAGAGGCGAATCTGCTGAGTCAGCCTGATTTATACAGCAACCCAGTGATGCTGGGGCTCGGCTCTAGAAGGGGTGGAGTCGGCCGTCTTTAACATTCTGCACTGACTAACATCAGAGCTACAGCTACCCTGGGGAGTCCAGGAAGTGGGACATGCTTGATTAATTTCCACAGGGTCCCCTCCGTAAGAGGATTGGTCTAGAGGAGGAATTATTTTGGGTCCTGTATTCCGCAAAAAAAAAAAAAAAAGAGAGAGAAGGTCACTTCAATAATTGAAAAATAAATTCTTTTTAATTTAGTTTAATAGCTAAAAGCTGTTTCAGGACCTGCATATAGAACCCTGCAGGGAAATTGATTGATAAACACAAGCAGGCAGAGAGGATCCACGTGGACCCTAGGGGAATCATTGACCCTCCTTAGCTCTGTTTGACTGCTTACCTGTGTGGTTCTTTGGGTTTTTCTCTGTTTATTTCTGGTCTCTTGCTTTTCTTTCCTCTTTCCTCTCCTCTTGCTTTCAATTTTTTAAATTAGGTGCTGCTAGCTTGTCACTTCTTTGCTGTGCTTCGTCTTCAGTAATTTCCCACTCTCTGTCTATACTGATTTTGTGTTCCAAACTATCACTTATACTTCCTTCATTTTTCTGCCTTCTGCTTTCTGTTGTGGTTCTTAGATATAACATTTTTTCATATGCCCACAAAACTCAAGGGTGTCAATTTCTATTCCATCTATTTTGTTTTCTTATTTTTTTAAATTAGTATTAACTCTTTCCTTTCAGCACTTTCTTTAGTATTTCTCACCCTCCTCATAATTCTAGCCTTCTAAATCATTATATATATATACCTCTATTTGTTTCCCAGTCCATTGTAGGAACCCCACTTTTTTCCCTATTACTCTACACCACCTACACGAGTTAAATATTCATCTCATTAAGTCTCATTAGGCCCCCCTTCTAACTTTTATCAATATTACTATTATCCTTCCTTACATCTTTTGATTCCTCTGGCCCTAATCTTTTGCCTTCAAGGGAACATAGAAAGAAGCAAGGAAATAAAATAAGAAGAAAAAGTGCCAAAGAGAAAACTGAACAAACATGCAGAACCAACAGCTAAATAAAACTCTAGAGCATAGAGAAAAGCTAATCAACTGAACAAACCCATAAAGATAATATGATGACCAGAGGACAACAAAAAAAATACAAATGACTCTGAGAAACAGGAAAATATGGGCCAATCCAATGAGCAAATTAAAAACCAGAAAGTGATGCAGAATGTTGAAAAACTAATCAAAGCTATCCAAACAAATATCATGGACCAACTTAAAGAAGTGAAGGAAGAGAATAAGGATATAAAGAAAACACTGGGAGAACATACTGAAGAAATTGCAAACATGCCTAAAAAGATAATGGATATGATGGTGAACAATGGCACAATCCAAGAAATAAAAAAGACACTGGATTCACATGACAGCAGATTTGAACAGGCAGAGGAAAGAATTAGTGATATGGAAGACAATACGGCTGAAATCAAAGAGATAATAGAACAGATAGACAAAAAGAGAAAAAATCCAGCATGGACTCAGGAAATTAACCAACAACACAAAATGCACAAACCTACGCATTATGGGCATCCCAGAAGGAGAAGAGAGGGAAAGGGAACAGAAGTAGTGTTGAAGGAAATAAAGGCTGAAAACTTCCCAACCCTATTGAGAGAGATGGATGTGCAGATCCAGGAAGCACAGCGCTTTATACCAAAAGGTATAAATCCCAACAGGTCAACTCCAAGACATATACTTATCAAAATGTCCAATGCTCAAGACAAAGAGAAAATACTCAAGGCAGCAAGAGAAAAGAGAACCATCACATAAAAGGGAAGCACAATTAGATTAAGTGCTGATTTCTCAGCTGAAACCATGGAGGCAAGAAGACAGTGGTATGACATAGTCAAAATACAGAAAGAAAAAATCTTCCAGCCACGAATTCTCTATCCAGCAAAACTGGCATTCAAAAACAATGGAGAGTTCAAAATATTCACAGATAAACAGCAATTAAGTGAGTATGTCAATAAGAAACCTTCACTTCAAGAAATACTAAAGGATTCTCTACAAGTTGAAAGGAAAAAACAAGGGAGAGAGAGTTGGAGGAGAGTTTAAAAACAACTGAAAAGGCAAAAAGAGAAACAAAACAACATATGGCATACATTAACACAAAGAAAAAATGGCTGAAGTAAGAAATTCGTTATGAGTAATAACATTGAATGTTAATGGATTAAATTCACCACTCAAGAGACTCAGATTGGCAAAATGGATAAGAAAATATGATCCATCTATATGCTGTCTACAAGAAACCCACCTTCAACCCAGGGATTCAAGGAGGCTGAAAGTGAATGGCTGGAAAACCATTTTACAAGCTAACAAAGCGATAAAAGGGCAGGAGTAGCTATTCTAATATCAGACAAAATAGACTTTAAATGCAAAACTATTGTTAGAGTAAAAGATGGGCACTACATATTAGTAAAAGGAGTAATCTCTAAAGAAGAGAGAACAATCAACATTTAGGCACCTAATCGGGGTGCCTCGAAATATGTGCAGCAAACTCTGGAAAAATTAAGAGAAGAAATAAATGTCTCTACAATTATAGCAGGGGACTTCAACACACCACTATCATCATTAGACAGAACATCTAGATGGAGAATCAATAAAGAAACAAAGGCACTCAACAATACATTAGAAGACATGGACTTAATAGACATATACAAAACACTACAGGATTTACATTCTTCTCGAGTGCACATGGAACATACTCCAAAATAGACCACATGCTAGGCCACAGAACAACTCTCAATGAATACAGAGAGATTGAGATTATGCAAAGTAATTTCTCTGACCACAACGGAATGAAATTGGAAATCAATAAGGGCCAGAGAAACAGGTTAGGCACAAGGATATGGAAGTTAAACAACACACTCTTAGACTAACAGTGGGTCAAAGAGGAAATCTCAAAAGAATCAGTAACTATCTTGAAACTAATGAAAACGACAACACAACATATCAAAACCTATGGGATGCAGGGAAAGCAGTCCTGAGAGGGAAGTTCATAGCCATAAATACATATATTAAAAAGAAAAAATAGCTAAAATTGAAGACCTAACTGCACACTTGGAGGAACTGGATAAACAACAA